>NEWO01000479.1:33044-58257 GCA_003013225.1 Phalaenopsis aphrodite
CTTGGTTGATTTTCGTTTTAGTTTCGGGTTATGGTTAAGTTTAACATGCAAGTTTATGTAGGTAAATGCAAGCATGAAACATGTAAGGAAAAGGCAGAAGAAAGGCGGTACTATAAACTGTAAAAGCATACCTGGCGAGTCTTCTCGTTCCACCACCTGAAACTTAAAATGCATGTTAAGGCAGTTTATGAATAGGAGGAAAGGTAAAATTTTGGTAATTTTCCTAACTTTATGTCATATCTTGGTAAGTCCTTAAAAGTTTAATTAAGTATGATTTTGTCAAGCAAAACATATTAAGTTTAGTAGATCTCCAAGGTATCCAATAGATCTAGAGAAAGAAGCAGGTCCGTGCTACTCCCTCGCTGCTTAGTGGATAGTCGCGAGTCCTTTAAAACTTTTTATGTTGCTTGATAATTCATCCTGTAAATACCCTTAATGCTCAGCGAACATTGATGTCTCAATTATCCCTAAGAAAGGGGTAATTATCATTTGTCATTCAATTTAAGAATTATGTGGGTGAAGACCCTTAAAGGGGCAAGTTATTGTAATTTGAACATTTAGCCAAATTTTTAATCCTAGTTGGGCTTAGTGGTGTTTCAAGGATGTTTGATTTAGTTATATTTATTTCTCTAATCCTTGTTTAATCAATTTTTTTATTCAGCCTAAGTCATCACTAAGCCCTTAAGGCCCATGTGAGTGTCTTAATTAGTTTTGAAGAGGGTTAAACTTTAGGTGGTCATGATTCATGATTTAGATTTTATTTGAAAATCAAGATAGGGGTATTAAATTGATTAATTATTGACTTCAAAAGTCATACCCCTAAGTCCAAAATCATTTAATTTTAATAAACTTCCAAATTTTAATAATTTAGAAATTTATTAATCTTAATTAAGAAAGTGAGATTGGTTTCAACCAATTAAACCCCTTGTCTTTCAAGCATCAAATAAATTGATTAAGATCAGAGGTTACCCATTCCCCTCTTTGAATTACGCCTAAATGTTAATTAAGGCAAGATTTCCAAAATTACACATTTGTCCCTAAGGTTCTAATACTTCATAATTTGTCAAATTCAACTCAAATGACTTTGAAATTGATGGACATTTGAATTGGATTTGGGGCAATTTGAGTCTTTAAAGGGCAATTTGGGGATTTTTCTTAAAGATTGTAGAATTGGTCAAATTGGGTCATGTGGTAGTTGAGAGAAATGAAATTGGGAATATTTGGGATTTATTGGGATTTTCTGGGAATTTTTGGAATTTTGGGTCCAAGAGGGGTATTTTGGTAATTTGGGGGTGTTTTAGGGGTAAAAGGCCAAGATGGGTATTTTGTTATAGTTGAGGTACCAACCATCACCAATAAGCCATGGACCAATGGAAACCCCATTTTGGGTCCTCTACATAGTGGTCTTAGCTATATTCTGTATGGGGATAGATGTCGTAGATGGCATCCAAATGCTGATCGGATGCAACTTCATCAGAAGCCTACATGGAGGAATGAGAGTGGAAGGAAATACGGTAACCTTCTACAAAGATATCACCCATGTCCCAACAACACTCAAAGTATAGATTGAGGCAAAGCAAATCCAAGAACTTGATATGGATTACGGGTTCTTCATAGAACTGCAACCACCAGAATATGGGTGGATTTTCACTAAAAATGCTTTCACACGAAGGTTCCAGCCATTATTAAGCAGATTAAGGAGTAGCGGATATATTGGCGAAAATCCACTACAGCATTTGTCAAAAACAAAGTGGCATGCAAAATTGACACCATTAACCCAGATGTCACAATACAAGATAAACCACTAAAGCATGTGACTCCAGCAATGCAATCACAATTCGAAAGCCATGTCAACGCGCTTATCAACCTGAAGGTCATTCATCCAAGCACAAGTCGGCATAGAACTATGGCAATCATAGTTCATTCAGGAGTCACCATAGATACAAAAACAAATAAAGAAATCAGGGGAAAAGAAAGAATGGGTTTCAATTACAGATCCTTAAATGACAATACGCACAAGGATGAATACTCGCTCCTAGGAATCAATACATTGATTAAGATAAATTGGGAGCAGCAATGTCTACTCCAAGTTCGATTTAAAAAGTGGGTTCCACCAAGTAGCAATGCACCCAGATTCAGTCCAGTGGACAGCCTTTACAGTGCACACAAGACTATATGAATGGCTTGTAATGTCATTCGGGCTGAAAAACGCCCCTGCAGTATTCCAACAAAAAATGGATAACTGTTTTAAAGGATGTATGGACTTTCTTGCGATCTATATCAATGATATAATAATCTTCAGCAGAAATGAGCAAGAACACAAAACACACTTGGAGAGATTTCTTGGGATCGTAGAAAAGGAAGGTCTGGTACTCTCGCCTACCAAAATGAAGATTTCAGAAACAGAAATAGAATTTCTGGGAACAGTTATAAAACAACGCAAGATAAAACTGCAACAACATATTATTCGAAAAATTGCTGACTTTCCTAATGAAAGATTAAAGGATAAACAAGGCTTAAGGTCATGGCTGGGAATTCTAAATTATGCTCGAAGTTATATACCAAACTTGGGAATGTTATTGGGTCCGTTGTACCAAAAAACATCTCCCTATGGAGATGAAAGAATGAAGGAGCATGACTAGGCATTAGTCAAGAAAATCAAAGACCTCGTTCAAAAACTCCCAGACCTGGAAATTCCACCACCACATGCCTATATCATCTTAGAGACTGATGGGTGCATTGAAGGATGGGGGGCATATGCAAATGGAAGAATTTGGACAATGACTCGAAATCTTTAGAAAAAGTCTGTGCTTACGCCAGCGGAAAATTCTCAGTTGTTAAATCTACCATAGATGCAGAAATTTTTGCGTGTATGGAAACTTTGAATTCTCTAAAAATTCATTACTTGGACAAATCAGAAATCACTCTGAGCACCGACTGTCAAGCTATTTTTTCTTTCTATCACAAATCAGCCCAGAACAAGCCCTCCCGTGTACGACGGCTGTCTTTCACTGATTTTATCAATGGCTTGGGAATCACTCTTCATTTCGAGCACATCGACGGGAAAAATAACATTCTCGATGATTCATTATCACGGCTAACCTTTATTCTTATTGCAGGAGATAGCAGGGTTAACTCTATAATCTCAACAGAAGAATGGATCTCGGAAAATGTAATAAAGGAAAGGAGTTATATTCAGAAATTGCATCAAGAGCTGATTTCCAGTGGAAGGTTAAAACATACAAGGATGCATTCGAAGAGCGATGGAAAAGGTTCAGAGATGGTCACCCTTGTAATTCAGGACAAGTCAAGGATGCCAGCTACATACACTGGGAGGTACTCTGGTCATGCTTTGACCACCCTATCAACCTTGACACCAGAACAAGATTGCAAGGAGCAGCAATAACAATCAAAAAAGAGCAAACTGAGAGAGTCATTGAAGAACTCAACATCCTCCGAACGATATACGAAACAAAACCTCTGTATTGCAAATGTAATACCACAAAAGATAACGTATACAAAGATTTCGGAACGTATGTCTACCGTAAAGAATCCGAACTCCATTCCCTCATACACATAATTATGATGCTGATCCAAAAGGGGCTCAATAATGTTGTCTGAGCAGAAGTAGTGGGCCCATCCTATCAATCCAAGTCTGTCATCTTGTCATTCAGAGTCTGTACTATTATATAAATAAATGTTTGTATTATTGCTCTGTGGGGACCACCCACTTAATACGTGTCGGGATGTGTCAGGAGAAGTTTTATCCACCACATGTTTAGATAAGGAAGAATCTTTTCTTTCTACTTTCCGCCCATGGTATTACAAAACCAATGGGCCAAATGGTGGTTATATGGTTGGATTCCTGGTTTTAAAATAACCCTCTCCCTCTATATAAGTTCGTTGGTATCATGAGTTGCAGACACCGGTTCACAACCTTTGGTTCCTACTCTCAAGTCTAGTATTCTCTGTAAGTAAGTTTTACAAGCAATATTTCTATTCATCTTCTTGTTTTGAACACTTCTTGTTTTATTTTCTGTCAAAAGTTCTTAGGGTTCATCGGATACAGGCTCAATACTATCTTTGATTTCATTGGATACATCATTCCCACCAACTTCCGTCAATGGCTTAGTGCCATTGATATATTTGTTAAAGTTTAAAAATAGCGAGAACGAGTCGTTCTCATCTTCTTCATCTACAGAAAATGATTCATAAAAAATTGGACCGTCGGATCCATCGGGGCAGACCATGAACATTATTCTATCTTGGTCCGGGTCTGGAGGAATCGTATCATCATCTTTATCGCTTTCATCGCCCCATTCGGTAGCAATGACTGGTGTGTTATCAATTTTCATAGAATATTCAACCAAATAATCATATTTTCCACTTGGGTGCCCAAGTGGTCCAACCGTAGGAGCACCATTTTGATACCTTTCCCACAAAATTTGTTGATGACTCTTTTTATTGGTGGTATTATCATCATCGGATTCCTCACCATACATCATGAACGCCGCTTCTTCTTCTATATCCAATTTGTTTGTTTGAATTGGGGGAGTGATGGGGGTATAATCAGAAAATGATAAACGTATGGTCCCATTTATTCTCTGTCACATGGATAGTGTTCGCGACAGATTTAGAGATTGACCTTCTGTGGGCTTGAGATCCCAATCCAAGCCTTTAAGTTGCTCCGTGGAATGTTTTGTTCCAGGCAGTGCCAGAATACCATGAGTAGCGAGATAATCTGCTATTCCAAAAACATTTTATCAGAAACTAGCATAACTGGTATTTGTGAGTCTTGCAACAAGAGCTTTTGTGACCAAGAGATTAGATTCACCAGCTTGCCAATGTTGATACCCGTGTGTTAATATAACAAATTCAATATGATTATAGAAGTCATGAATAGATATCAATATATTTCGAGCTATGTATACAAGCTGAGTTCCTTGGGATAAATCAACTTCCATGGTTCCTATGATGGATACATCAGATCTCCATCTTGTGTCACGTAATACCACCAAGGCTGTGGTTCCCGCATCTCTTCGGTGTAGTGCATGCAGACGAATCATGATAAGACCGTGATGTATGTGTTGTATTCCCTCTTGTACGAGTCTTTGGTAAGACTGTTGTCGTACAAAAGGAAGATTTACTTGATTATCGTCGGTTACCATCACGCGTTCTTCAGAATAATGTTGATAAACTCGGTGTTGTGATGCATAGAATCCGTCTTGATATAAGGTCTCAGCCGGTAGGAGGTTTGCTCGCTTGTGTTGAGAAATTTGTAATTGTTGTTCTAGATTGAGTCGGCTTTCAAGCGTCCTTGTATACAAAGATCTCAAATCGTATGTCTACCGTAACGAATCCGAACTCAACTCCCTCATACACATAATTATGATGCTGATCGAAAAGGGGCTCATTAATGCTGTCTGAGCAGAAGTAGTGGGCCCATCCTATCAATCCAAGTCTGTCATCTTGTCATTCAGAAACTGTACTATTATATAAATAAACGTTTGTATTATTGCTCTGTGGGGGACCACCCACTTAATATGTGTCGGGAGAAGTTCTGTCCACCACATGTTTAGATAAGGAAGAATCTTTTCTTTCTACTTTCCGCCCATGGTATTACAAAACCAATGGGCCAGATGGTGGTTTCATGGTTGGATTTTTGGTTTTAAACCAACCCTCTCCATCTATATAAGTTTGTTGGTATCATGAGTTGCAGACACCGGTTCACAACCTTTGGTGCCTACTCTCAAGTCTAGTATTCTCTGTAAGCAAGTTTTATAAGCAATATTTTGTTCATCTTCTTGTTTTGAACACTTCTTGTTTTATTTTCCGTCAAAAGTTCTTAGTAACCCCAAGACGGCGATCCTTTTATTTCTTATGCTTGGTATCAGAGCCATGTTGGGCTAAAATCTCTTTGTATCTCAAGTGAACTGAGTAAAAGTTTTAGATCAGTTATAATATTATAACCTGTGTAGGATCTTTATTAAGTTTTTGTTCATATAATTTTGACATCCTTAGTTAATGAGGTATGAATACTCCCTAACGTCCTATTCAGTTTATTCATACTAACACTGTCGGTTATTAATCTAAAGATCTTTATATGAATATTAATCAGGACGCTGTGTCCTATTAATTCAGCAAGTAACCCTGAGTGCCACGAAGAGTCTCTAAGAAAGAGCACTGTGGAATTGTAGGGGTGAAAAGGAATTAATAGGGTAGCATTCAGGAACCTGTTTATGTTTCATTACTGATCTTATTTTAATAATTTGATCTAGATATCGACTACAAGACATCATAATTTCAGAAATAAGAGTCATAAGCCTGAGGGCAGGCGAATCTTATGAGCTAAAACTTATTAAAAGTCCGAAAAGAGAATTTTTATTACAACTGAATCTATATAAAACTTTGAAAAGGTAAATCTGAGGGAAAGCCATTATTGAAGAATTAGCAGTATATGACAGAGGGAAAGCCGTTATTGAAGAAGAAGAAGACCTAACCCAGTTCAAATCATAACCCTAGGGCTAATAGGTTTAGGGGACCATCTACATGAGTATCCCAAAAGATCAAGGGATCTAGGCTAGAAGTTCAGGGTTTAGGGTAGTGAGTGATTACGGGTGTAGATAAGTGTGGTGAGTGCCTTAGATCCAGACCAACACCCAAGGTCAACCCTAAGGTCCAGCAATCCTAATGGTGACTCATCTTAAATTTCCCTCACAGTGACCCCACCTACTAAGTGCTAGACGTTGAGAGCATTATGTGGAACTTCAAGTTGAGTGGAGAAGAGTTTGGAATTTCTAATGGTGAGGATTCCATGTCTAGTTTTCTAGGAATAGTCAACAGGAAAAGTTCTATGGCTAGACCCTAGGCTATTAAAGAGGAAAATCTAAACCTCAACCAAAATTGAGGTCAACACATTCCAAGGGCAATATGAATGAATAATTATGTATATTGTGAAAATATTCAATATATAACTTTTGTTCAAGATGTTACCCTTTGATAAAAAGCTTAACCAAATGAGAGAGTTGTTTATTTGTATTATGAATTGTTGACCTCACTTTTGGTTGAGGTTTAGTTTTTCCTCTTTATTGGCCTAAGGTCTAGCCATAGGACTTTCCTGTTGACTATTCCTAGAAAACTAGAAAAGGAACCCTTACGATTAGAAATTCCAAACTCCTCTTTACTCAACTTAAAGTTCCACATGATGGTCCTAACCTCTAGTACTTAGTAGGTGGGGTCATTATGGGGGCCCAAGGAGAGTTCCCATAGGACTGTTTGACCTTAGGATTGACTCTGGGTGTTGGTCTAGAGCTAAGGTACTCACCTCACTCACAATCACTCACAAATACAAACCTACAATTTCTTGATTTTAACAAATGGACCTATTTGGACATTGAAGCTCAGGAGCTTACAACTGATAAAATGATGCTAAGAGGATTCAACCAAAAGGAAGAGAGAGCCATTGGATCTATTACACTGTTTATGAAGGTTGGAGAACTAGCAACAACCGCTAAGTTTCATATCATCGACGTTGAGACCTCTTTTAACGCTTTACTGGGTCGACCATGGATTCATGAACACAACATGGTTCCATCATCCCTACACCAATGCATCATGTACTGCAAAGAAGGATCATAACACTGCATTAGGGGAGAACTACTACCGTTTTCAATTCATGAAGTCGGTATTAAAGAAGATGCTGCCTACTACGCGCCTCCAAAGAAAACTGTCTTCTCTCGCGAAATTGCAACAAAAACAATGAAGATATAAAAAAATAGCAAAGAGGAAGCGATTCAACTGCGCTTCAATGATATTTCACCACTCCTTTACAACGAGTTGGTGGAGGTTCCTTTAGCTCGCGCACCTGAGGTCGAGGTCGGGGACATGGACGTGAAAGAATCAACTTAATTGTTAAACAAACTGGGCATACCATCAACCTTGGTGATGAAGAAAGTTCCGAAGATAAAATAATGATGAAAAAACAGAAGAAACCTCAATATGAGATATCCTTAGAAAATGCAGGGAAAATTGAATACGAGACAATGTATGATCGGATAAATCATTATATGAATGCTATGACCCTTACTCTGATTCTCCCTCAAAAGTTCGAGAGTTTAGAGGTCAAGGAAGTTCGTAGTGTTGGTTCAACGCCAATCAAATTTTACCGTACTTCTACCTCTCCCTATCTTGAAAATCATGTAAACTTGGATGATGATCCTAATGAGTTAATGAAATTACCTTTTGATTACTTTTCACCTTGTGTACAAAAGTTAATTCAACAGGGACACTTGCCAAAACAAATGCCAAAAGATAAATTTCAACTTTTTGAAAAGCTATGGAATATTAAAAGTCAAGCTCCAAACTCGAACGAGGGTCTCAGATTTGGTACAGTCGGACTAGTCGATGATTCAGACTTTTGTATGGTTATCACTCGTGAATCGGAAGAGGATTGCCTCGATATAGAGGATGACTCTACTGATCAACTAATAGAAGATGCTCCGTCAGAATTTGAGGAGGAAATTAAATCCATTGTTGATGAATTAAAGGAAATTAACCTCGGGACTGAAGAGCAACTCCGACTTACATTTAAAAGTTCTCTACTCAATGATAAAGAATCTCTGCAATTGATTAGATTGTTAACAGAATTCAAAGATTTCTTCGCATGGAGCTATGATGAAATGTCAGGACTGTCAGGAGAGGTTGCAGTTCATAAACTCGGCGTGGACAAGGATATGACCCCAATGAAACAAGCTCCCAGAAGAATGCACCTCGAAATAGAGCAGCAAGTCATCGCTGAGGTGAAAAAGTTAATAGATGCTAACTCTGTAAAAGAAGAGCAATACCCCATGTGGTTGAACAACATTGTTCCAGTCAAGAAGAAAAATGGACAAATCCGTGTTTATGTCGACTTCAGGGATTTGAACAAAGCGTGTCCAAAGGATGAATTTCTGTTATCGATACCAGAAATGATGGTGGATATTGCTTCAACTCACGAAATTTTCTCCTTCATGAATGAATCGTTGGGATACAAAAAAATCAAGATGGCTCCCGAGGATGCAACACTTACAGCCTTTAGAACACCAATTGGAATTTTATGTTACATAGTAATTTCATCCGGCCAAAAGAACGCTGGAGCAACCTACCAACATACAATGACGAAGATTTTTTATGACCTCATTCACAATCAAGTAGAATACTATGTGGATGATTTGGTCATCAAAAGTAAACAAAAAATAGACCATTTGTACGATTTAAGGATTGCGTTCAAATGGTTACGACAATATGACCTTAAAATGAATCCCTTAAAGTGCGTTTTTGGCATTACCTATCAGAAGTTTCTAGGATTCGTTGTCTGTCATCGGAGAATCGAGATTGATATTCACCTATCAAGAAGCATTCTATACCATTAATTTTTGCCACCCAATAACTTAGGCATTACATGCTTTCTCATAAGATTGCCCCACTTTCAAAAGTTAATTCATTGCAATATTTGATGACCCGACCAACACTCTCTAGACGTCTAACAAGTTGGTCAATGATCTTATTGTAATTTGATATAACTTTTGTTCCCCTCCGTGCTATCAAGGGACAGATTCTAGCAAACTTTCTTGCTGCACACCCACTGCCAGCTAGGTCCCCTCTCAACGATAAGTTACCAGATGAGCAAATACTACAAATGAAATTCTCCAGCGTGCAACGCTGAGAAATGTACTTTGACAGCGCTTCATCAGCCAAAAAAGACAAAGGACCTTATTTCAGGCAAAACAGGGATCAGTTTAATCTTTATCACGACATATATGGGTTTGTTGAGGTTCTCATACCAACTGACAGAGCTGTGCACCAATAATGAAGCAGAATATGAAACTTTAATCACCGGATAGGAATTGGCAATCTCAATGGATATAAAAAATATTTTCATCTATGGCGACTCTCAGCTCGTCATCCAGCGAGTCACCATACAATACAAAATTTTGAAACAACAGCTAACAGAATATCATCAGTACACGATGAAGTTGCTGGAGCAGATCCCCAATGTGACTTTCTATTGGATTCCTAGGGGAGAAAATTCCCATGTCGATGCTCTAGCAAAACTTGCTAAGGAGCTGGCGTGTCCCCTAGAGGATTCCATTGAAATCATAGTACAAGGAAGACAAGTTTTATCTTGAATCGACCTCAAAACTCTACAAAAGTTCGGGAAAGAAGAAGAAACGATAATTGTGGTTGTAGATTTCAATGAAGATTGGCGCAAGCCATTCATAGAATATTTGCATACTAGAAAGCTGTCAGAGGACAAGTCTGAGGCACATCACATTACAAAAAGGGCTATATGTTACGCTCTAGTAGGTGACGTCCTATACAGGAGATCGTTCGACTAGATGTGGATATGATGTTTGAGTAGAGCCGAGGCACAGAATATTGTCAAAGAAGTACATGACGGATTGTGTGGTGCTCACCAGTCAGGGCCGAAGATGAAACTGAAAATTAAAAGGCTCGTAAATTATTGGTCAACAACGATGTCTGACTGCATGGATACAGCCAAAAGATGTCATTCAAGTGTTGCACCGGCCTCCGAATGTGTTACACCCAACTATCGCCTCGTGGTCATTCGAGTGTTGGGGCACNGCCTCGTGGTCATTCGAGTGTTGGGGCACGCACATAATAGGTCCAATAGACCCTCCAACTTTTAAAGGACACAAATTTATACTTGTCGCTACAAACTATTTCTCCAAATAGGCAGAGGCAGTACCATTACGAGAGGTTACGGCACAACACGTCCTTCAATTCTTCAAAATCCAAATCGTCTACCATTTCAGGGTACCGCGAAGAATAATTTCTGACAATGGGACAATTTTTAAGAGCATAAAAATCAACAATTTCGTCAAACAGCACGGGATAGATTAGAGATACTCTACAATTTACTATCCCAAAGCAAATGGCCTGGCTGAAGCGTTCAACAAGACATTGGTACATAATTTAAAGAAAACATTGGATGAAAATAAAAGGGATTGACACAACAAATAGTTAGAAGCTTTGTAGGCCTATCAGATGATGTTCAGGACTCCCACTCAGTGTACACCCTACATGCTCATGTACGGGTCTGAGGCCGTACTACCATTAAAAATTCAGACTTCGTCTCTCAGAGTCGCGGTTGCCAACCAACTCATAACAGAAGAAAGTGCAAAATTCAGACTTAAAGAACTAGAGAGTCTTAAGGGAAAAAAACTTGAAGCACTACAACACTTGGAACTTTACCAAGCAAAGATGGTACAAGCTCATGACAAATTGGTCCGCCCAAGGACACTCAAAGTTGGTGACATCGTACTCATGCTTAATAGGTCTATTCCTGCAGGCTGCAAGATAGGTGGAAAATTCGAGCCAACTCGGGAGGGACCATTTGTTGTTGAAAAGGTTTATGCAAGAGGAGCCTACCGGTTAGTAGATTTTTGAGGTGAAAGACCCATGCTATCAATCAACGGACGATACCTGAAGACATACTACACAACCTCACATTGCTTGACATCGCTTGATTTCAAATTTTCAGATTTAGAATATTCTGGGGTTATCTATTTGGCCAAATGCTAGTGACCTGATCCAAAATTTTGTAATAAAATTAACTTCAACATAATGAAAACTTTTAAAATTGCCCATTTCAATTTTCTCTTTTAAACTTGATACTCTACTAAATTAAACGAAATATATACATAAATAAATGGTTGTCTCATCGAAATAAACTAAAAATTTTCTTTAATAAATACTTTTTTTGTTCTTGTTCACGCTAAGTTTCAGCTCACTGACATTTTTCCTATCGTCTGCAGAGAAATGTTAGGCCAGAGGCTGATCATTGCCCTTAAAGATGGCTGGAACCTCGCACTCAACAAGGAAATGACGTCGTAGGGCGGTACCATAGACTTTGACATGGAATTTAGTCAAGTCGACATGGATTATAAGGGGCCTCTAACAGATGTCGTCAGCCGATAAGAAAATGAAGGGTTTCCCTCACTGCTAAGGTTGACCACCAAAGACAATTCATCACTGAAGAGAAAGAAAGTGATGGTGCAACAAGACCCGATGGAGGGGCCCAGCCGCCTATCGTCCATGATAGCTACGCCGACTAGAGGCCTTGTCGTTGCCGATAATGAAAAACTGTCGGACGCTCCGCTATGAAGAACGCAACACATAAATGCTAGTCGCCGAAAGCAGAGGGCTTTCTTATGAGAAGAAAGAAGACGCCAAAAGAGGTAAAGAATTTACTTACCAATATTCCTAAAGGGAACATTTATGATCTAGGCATGAGAGAAACCTCTTCCATCTTGTCTGCTTGTTACAGAGTCGGAAATACTACCACCTTCAGATGTTCTTTACACGGGTTTCCCGACTTGCAACGCCGAAATACCTGCACGAGCTTCAGCTACAGGGGCATTCGTGGAATGCCCGAACGGTAATGTCCTACACCTACAAAACTAAAACACCTTAGAGTAGTACGCATCTTCTGATGATGGGTCTCAGACTGCCGATTGCCCGATGGGGGAGTCTTATGTCCTGCTGGGAACTGATCAATATGTCCTATGGAGTATAGAGCCATAGTCCCTTTGGATGCCGAGTCACACATTCTGTTAGTGCCAGAATCAGCACCAGCTTGGGTTCCCGCCGATGTTGAAATGAGGGAATATCCTCGACAGAAGCCGATTCTCAATACGGCAGAGTACTATAAGATGAGCAAAGTGAAGTGCAAGGGAGGTTCATCAACAAATTAGAAGGGTTGGAAGTATACACCAGGGTCTTCTTAGAAAGTGATCAATGAATTATTCTCGACTGCATTTTTGACCTGAGAGACAGAGATTGAGCAGGCTCGCTTATGGAAAGAACCTATTCCAAGCCAAGAAAGTGAATGCGAGGAAAGGGGAGGATCACTATCCAGTGTGGCTGTTGCTACAACTTTACCAACGATAGACAAAGAAATCCTCCTTGGATTCTCAGACACAATCAGGTGAATCCACTACCTCCAATGATAAACTGGATGATTAACAGAATGCTCAGATGAAGTATACTACGAGCTAACTACATCCCTAACATCTGCATCATCAACATATATGATGAAGGAGACTGCATGCCTCCGCACATTGATCATCATGACTTTGTGACACCTTTCTGCACAGTCTCATCATGAGCAAAAGCAACATCCTATGTGGAAAAGAAATTGATATCATTAGTCCTGGTGAATTTAGAGGAGCTATAGAAATTTCTCAATCTGTTGGTTCAGTGCTAGTCCTTAAAGGAAATGGGGCAGATGTCGCCAAACACTATATTTCAGGGGTGCAACACCGTAGGGTGTCCGTGACCTTTCGACGAATGGACAACTGTAAAATGTCATATGGATTTCAACCAGATCCAGAATTGGAGGAACTGCTACCATACAAGCAATGAGAGTGTTGTACCTCGAAGTACATGCAAAGAGAACTCTTGTCCTGGAGCGTGGCTTAGAAGGTCTGCTCGATCAAGAGCTTGTCACACTAGGAACAGACATTTAGAAGATTCCTTTCCGTTTTATTGCACTACATTACAACAGACATGATATGTATTAGACAAGCTCAACCTATGATATGTACTTGGCATGAGATATTTGTGGATGTACTTTGATGCCATTAACATATTGTACTTTTGAGGATTTGGCCTACATTCAATCTGTAACATTTATTGAAAAAAATTAGTGAAGTTTCTTTCAAAAATTTGTCTTTTGTCAATTGCCTTTTTATGCGATCGATAAAAGCCACAAACCATACGTTGGTTTGAGATTATAAATAACAAAGAACTAAAATAAAGTTGACGATAAAAAAAAATTAAATAAAAATAACAAACAAGCAAACAACAAAACATCTCTCTTTCGAAAAATCAACCAACCAAAAATAAATTTTTAAAAACATATTTTAAAAATTAAACATGATAAAAACAACAAGAAAAAAAAAATTTGTCGAGTTGATTCTCTCGATTCCGATGTCTCTTACTCTTTGCTCGTGCAACACGACAATCTTTGTCTGCACTAAATCTCTTCACATTCTCGTGAAATTTCATGCTATGCACAAAACCTCACAAAATTTTGTACATTTTCCTACCAATGTAAATCTTTTCATATAACACATGTTTATGAGTTTAACATCACCATTTCTCATTTTAGAATCAGTCCCTTACTTCTGATTCACTTCTTTCGAGGTCTGTCCTTAACTTCTGACTCTCTTTTGAGATTGATCATTAACTTTCAATTCTCATTTTAAAATTAGTCCCTAACTTCTGATTCACTTCTTTCAAGGCTGGTCCTTAACTTCCGACTCTCTTTTGAGATTGATCATTAACTTTCAATTCTCAATTTAGAACCAGTCTCTAACTTCTGATTCACTTCTTTCGAGGTCAGTCCTTAACATCCGACTCTCTTTGAAGATTGATCATTAACTTTAAATTCTCATTTTAGAAACAGTCCCTAACTTCTGATTCACTTCTTTTGAGGTCGGTCCTTAACTTCTGACTCTCTTTTGAGATTGATCCTTAACTTTTAATTCTCATTTTGGAATCAGTCTCTAACTTCTGATTTCCTCTTTTCGAGATCGGTCCCTAACTTTCGACCCTCTTTCCAAAATAAATACTTAAATTGCAACTCTCACCTCGGGGTCAGTATCTAAATTTTGATTCCCTCCTTTCTAGTTCGGTACCTAACTTCTGACTTTCTCCTGAGATTGATACCTAAGTTTCAACTCTCATTTTGGGGTCAATTCTTAAATTCTGGTTCCCTTCTTTCAAAGTCGGTACCTAAATTCCAACTCTCTTTTTGGAATCAATACCTAAACTTCAATTCCCACCTTGGGGTCAGCATTACATACTGATTCCCATCCTCTATGAACACCTGAAATCTGATAACTCAAAAACAACTCTCCAATCCCCAATGAGAGTTCCTACTTCTTAACTTTGATCAAGTATTCACTTGCTAATTCCCCAGCGGAAAAAAATAACACACACAATTCTACACATCCTTCCAGGTCTACTGACTTAGGAGTTTGTATTGGTTTTATTGATCACATCGATCAACGCTAATATGTGCAGTGTGTTTGCCCAGCAAACCACACCTATTGAGCGTCCATTTGTTGACCTCACTTTTGATTGAGATTTAGTTTTTTATCTTTAGTGGCCTAAGGTCTAGCCATAGGGCTTTTTTGTTAACTATTCCTAGAAAACTAAAAAAGGAACCCTCACCATTAGAAATTCCAAACTCCTCTTTACTCAACTTGAAGTTCTGCATAGTGGTCCTAACCTCTAACACTTAGTAGGTGAGGTCATTATGGGGGAGCCCAAGGAGAGTTCCCATAGGACTGCTTGACCTTAGGGTTGACCCTGGGTGTTGGTCTGGAGCTAAGGTACTCACTTCACTCATAATCACTCACAAATACAAAACCAAATTTCTTGACTTTGATCCCTTAATCCTTTGAGAGACTCATGTAGATGGTCTCCTAAACCCACTGGCCCTAGGCTAGGGTTTAGTTAAGACCAGTACATAGAGGACCCAAATGGGATTTCCATTGGTCCATAGCTCATTTATGGTGGTTGACACCCCAATAATCTACCAAAAATACCCAACTTGGCCTTTTTGCCCCTAAACTCTCCCAAATTACCTAAGTACACTAGAAACCATAAATTTGGCTAAAATTCTCAAATTTACCCAAAATACCCAAATTTGTTCAAAAATCATTTCAAACCCTTTAAAAACATCCAAATTACCCAAAATCACCAAAAATTGCCAAATTACCAAAATTCTCCTTCTTAGCCCAAAATTTCAAAAATTTCAAAAAAACCCAAAAGTTCCCAAAATCTTCCAAATATTCCCAATTTCATTTTTCTTAACTACTACATGACCCAATTTGACTATTTTGACCAAAACCCCCAAAATGCATTTAAAGGCTCAATTTCTCCCAAATTTACCTCAAATATCCATCAATTTGGTCTCGATCTCCCTAATTTCAATCCCAAACTCAAATTTACCTTCCATATGACCAATCTAAACCAAATCTAAGATCAATTGGCCCATTTTTTGAGCCCAATTTGATCTAAGTAAAAACTCAAATTTTGTCTCTATGACTTTGTTCCACCAAATTGAACCCCATGACCTACTCCATTGATCTCAAATTGAATTCTAAGCTCTTCATAACACTCCTACACATCAAACATGACCTTTAATTTTCCTTAGTGAAGCCTCAATTTAGTTTAATTTCAACCCAAATCAAAAAAATCCCCAAATTTACCCTAAATTGGCCATGTCTCAAAATTCCACCAAATTGATTGTCTTTGCCCCAAAATTTCCACTCCATTCCGTCATGAAAAATCTTCATAACATCTCCCTTGATAATTTGGACCATTCAATTGAGCCAAAGTCCTAGCCTAGCTTAACCAAAGCCCAACTCTAGTCCAACATGCCCAAAGTGACCAAAATTCCAAAATCCCTCAAATTGAACCCCCAATTGAACACAAAATCATTTCAATCCTTCCTAAAAATGTTCATTACAATCATCTACACAATGTTGATCAATCAATTGGGCTCAAGGTCATGGCTAGCCTATCCCAAACCCAAGATTTAGCCAAATTGACCTACATTGACCCAATCTAGCCATAGCCAAATTTTGGACCTCAATGACCAAGCCAAACCCCATGGAACCACCCAAATGAGCCATGGACCAAGGGATCCCCAAATCAAGGGATTTATTTCCAAAATTGCTCAAGCCTAAGGGATTTTTGCCAAAACTAAACACATGCCAAAATAAATTGTTGTGACAAATTTCCTTGGCTCACCTGACCTCTTGGCCACCTCCCCTAGCCTTGTGGGCTGGCCTAGTCGCCGGAGGAGCCAAAATCGTGAGCCACCCTCAAAAAATCCAAACCCAATTTAAACCTAGAAGCCACCTCATCACATTTGAAGTTTAGAGCCTCTTTGCCCTCCACATAGGCAACACTTTGCACCCATACATTGGCCCACAGAGTCACCCTAAGCCATTTTTATAAAACCTCCACGTCCATGGCCATGGAAGGTGTTCTGAAAATTTCTTAAGGATATCCTCTGAAATCACTCCCTAGGCTTCCTTAAGACCTCCACAGTGCAACCCAACCACTCTATTGTCCTAATTCACCTTGCCGGAGCTCAATTTTTTAGCTCAAATCCTTGCTGAAGACAGAACATCCTCCACCACACCTCCATAGTGCACCAAATCCAAAGTAAACTTACCCACACCATCACCACACTGAACTAAGACAAAGCCTTATCAAATCCCCCTCATACAGAGCCTCTAGGATAGCTCAAGACCAACACCCAAATCCGGCCTTGATCGACTTCGGGTCTAGACCATTCACCACGACCAGAAGCTCAATCCTTAGCCTCCTTAGACCTCCACAAACGCGCCGAGCACCTTTGATTGAAGCTTCCCTTCTCAGAAAAAAGGTATTGAACTTCCCCTCCTCCCAAGCCTATTTTGATTCTCCATTTAATTAGAGTTAATTTACTGGCATGCTTACCATTGGATGTGTTTGTCACACCTAGACGAGTCCATAAGATCAAACCCGAGGTCATTTAGTGGAGAAATGAGTGATATCTTAGGTTTTTAATGTTAACGGTCACGGGTTAGCCTATTTGGGGACAATGACGTGGAGCCGTCTGATTGTGCATTTATCTCATTAGCGGACGAGATCTAGCTAGATGAACTCTCGCTGTGTGAACCGCGGACCGCGAGACATGCTAAGGTGGAAAGCGCAACGAATGGGAGTGTGCCGCATCGTCGTTTGGAGCTGCCTAGGATGATGTGGCGCCGTACATTTAAATAGATAAATAGAAAATTAAATAAATCAGAAAAAGATACCTAACTTCAAAAATTTATATCTTTATGTAGAAAAATCACAAAAATAAAATAAAAATACCCTCTTGCTCAGTGAACTAAGCCGAATAATGTGGAAATGGTTTGAAATTTAGTTGATGCATATTTTATTTTTACTTAATTAAACATTAATTTGAGTCTTTTAATTCTCTGTGCATGTAGACATTTCACCATGGCTTGAAATTTTGGCATGTTGTTGCCTTTATCTTGGGGAACATTCTCTAATTTTTCCAAAGTCAGATAAGACCTTTAGACAGAGATCCATATTTTCCAAGTTTATGCCTATTATTTGCATAAATTATTCATAATAATTAGCATGTTGCTTAAAAAATTCCAAGAAAATTTTGAAAGGTTTATTGTGGCTAGTGAACCCTTTGAAAAATATTTCATGGGTTAAGTCATTAAGAATACACCTAATTTTCACATATCCTAAAATGCAAAAAAAATAAATTTAGGAAACACAAACATCTAAATGACTTGATTTTTAATCTTTACTGTAATTTGAAGTTCAGAGAACTCCCCATAAAAATTTCAAAATATTTGGAGCTCATTTGATAACTCAAATTGACTTTCTAATTGAAATGTCATTTTTAACACTAAAATGATTTTTAACAATTAAAATATAACTCAAGAAATTATAAAAATTAGTTTTTGAAGTTCTCTGGGATTAGATGAATTTTCTAAATAATAAATTTGTAATTAAAATAAAATTTCCATTTTTTAAGCCTTTCTTTAATGTTTAAATAATTGAAAAATGATAAAAAATCCCAAAAATAATAAAATTCATGGAAATATTCTAAATTGTTTGCTAAGCACTTAAGAACAATTGAAATATTTTTCTTGATTTTCTAAGTGAAGATATTGAATTTTGAAGCTTAAAACAATTTTTAAAGGCTAAGAATGGATTTTCACTAAACTAATCCTAACAATTCAAAGAATATCAGAAAAATATGAAATTTGTTTCTCTGGGTTCCTTGATCTCAGAGATATTCAATAAAAATATAAAATTTATTTTTTCACATTTAAAATATTTTATAATTAATAAATGCTCCAGAACTTAAAATAATTCTAATAATTCAAATTAAATTCAAAAAATCTTAAAATTTGATCTAAGTGTTTCGCTAGTCTAAGTCTACCTCCAGTAAAAATTTCAAATGATTGGGCTTTGCCTTGATCAAGTTATTGAGTTTTCTTTGAAAAATCCTATTCTTACATATAAATATATATATAAATTAAAATGTAATTTGAAAAATCATATTTTCTCTTCTAATATCTTAATTGACCCATGAGTGAGGTGGGATGCAAATTCAAAGTCATCTGAATTAAATTTGATGATCTATGAAGTATCATAGCCTTAAGGGCAAAGGTGTAATTTTGAAAATTTATCCTTAATTGACATTTAGGCTTAATGCAAGAAAGGGAAATGGACAACCTTTGATCTTAATTAACATATTTGATTGAAACACAAGGGATTAATTGGTAGAAACTAATCTCACTTTTTTCAATTAAAGGATAATTTTGTAATTTCCTTAAATTATTAAAATTCAAAAGTCTACTCAATTAAATGATCCTAGACTTAGGGGTATGATTTTGGTGTTGATAACTCACAATTTAACACCCCTATTTGGTGTTCAAATGACTTTCGAAAAAAAAATGAATTGTCATCATCATTTAAAATTCAACTTTTTTCTTAAAAAAATATAACTAAGACATCTATCAAAAGTCTAAAGTGCTCAGTAGTGACCTAGGCTAAATCAAATTTGGTTAAATGAGGATTAGAAAAGTGAACATAAATAAAAATTGAACATCTTTAAAACACTACAAACCCAAATTAAAAAGTTGGTGAAGTGTCTTGATAACATTAACTTGCCCCTTTAAGGGACATTACCCGCATAATCCTCAAATTAATTTATAAGTGATAATTACCTTACTCTTAGAGATAATTTAAACATAAATGTTCATTGAGCATTAAAGATATTTACAGGATGGATTATTAAGCAACATAATAACTTTAAAAAGAGCTCGAGACTTTTCACCAGGCAGTGAAAGGGAAGCATGGACCTGCATCTTTCTCAGACCTGTTGGATACCTCAGAGGTCTACTAAACTTAATATGTTTTGCCTAACAAAAATCATCTTTAATCAAATTAATAAGAGCCCACCAAGATATGACCTAGGGTTGAGTAGATCACTGAAACCTTACTTTTCCTCTTTACATAAAGTGCTCTCACACGCATTTTGAGTTTCAGGTGGTAGAACGAGAAGACTCGCCAGGTACGCTTTTTATAGTTTACAGTGTTGTTTTTCTTATACTTTCATTTTGTATTTTTATGCTTACAAAACATGCATGCTAAACAACAATGTCACCATGCATGAAAACCAAAACTGCTAGGATAGCCACAAAACCAAAACTAAAACCAAAACCAACATTAAAATCAACGAAGATAAAATTCACCTTCACAACATTCAAAATATAAAATAACTAAAAATTTAATGACAAACATCACAAAACAACATTTACAACTAAATTAAGACGTCTCTGTCGGACGATTGGGAATCCCTCGGAGGAAGTAACCTACAGTTGCTAACGAGGCTTCCCGTGGTCTAAATGAAAGTATGAAACTCATTAAGTTGAGTTTAGTAAATTCACTTAGACAAAGTGAATCCAAAAGAAAATAGTGGTACCGGAACGAGGGAACCATAGGATCCTAACCGGTGTCGCTCTAATCAACTTTAACATGCCTCATAATATTTAAAGAAGTTTAACCATAGGGCCATCTGATTTGACATCATAACTTGACACCCTATAAAATATAAATTTGCTTCGACGTGGAGTTTGGAGCTAGCATTGTGGGCAGCATGACCATGTGCAACAGCAAACCTGTATTCCCCAGCTAAACCATTTCCTTAGAATTAAACAAAAAGCCATAGGATTTTGAAATTGTTTGCTTATGCAACATAAATCCTCACCTTATCTTTAGGCCTTTGTACAGCTCTGTTGTACAATCTAAGCCCTACCTCGTCTTAGGATTCCTAGGTTGTCGTCTGTCACTACCTAAATCCTCACATCTTCTTGGCTATTTGTGCGATCGTTTCATATGAATGTAAGCCCTAACTAATAGAATTAGCAGGATGAAACACTCAAATAAATTTCTCCTCAAAACTGAAGCCAAATAATAGGATAGACTGGGAAGTCATTAAGTTTCTTCTTCAGATCTGTGACTCCCCTAGTTCTTCCTCCTTTAGATTCTACAATAAATATTTCAAATTTGAACCAATCTCTATTCACACCTCTTTGGCTGATATCGAGTAAAAGTTCCATCATTTGACCTCCTTGAAGATAATATTTCCTGATTTTTATTGAGAGTTTTCATAGGTGACTTCGGTTATCTAAGATGTAATTAACTATAGGGGTTTACCCTTATAGGAAGCTTGTCCGAACCCATCTTAAATAAATCTTATTTAATTTTTCATATTAAATAGGGGAAATTATCAGCAAATAAAATAGTTTTGTAGACCAAATGAATATCATATATTTCTTAGTTTATTTGAACGAGCCTCGTCCTTAAGTCTCGTGTTTATCCACTGGGATAGATATAGAGTTTGATGTACAACGCTCTTCAATTTAAACTATGAAAAATATGGGGTCAGTTTCATTTCATATTTTTCTAAACTTAAATCTATATGTAAATTAAATTTTCCTTCCGAAGCGGGCGACGAAATTTTGATTCCAGTTACTGACAGCTTCTTTCGGGCAACTCCTCAACCAAAAATAGTGTTGACATGAACTTCATGTTTGTCACAACCTGTGTCTTATTATCATTTATGTACATGAATTTACCAGAGCTGCTAGAATTATAGTTAAATAAGTGACAAATCTGACATAATAACATAAAATATTTGCATAATTAAAAAGTTTCATTATGAAAAAGAATAAAATTTCATCATTCTACGAAAAACTTCAAACATCGCAACCAAACGATTGTCATCAAGCTGACTCCTTATTTCTCGATGTCTGCAAGGGTCGAAGCCAGCCACCACTCTCCCTCGGTCTATCAAAGCTTTTGTCTGGAAACAGAATAGAGCCTACTCCAGAATCAGTCCCTATTCCCTCGGCTGACAAGGAGTCATGTCCTTTCAGTAAAGAGGAAAAAAGAAAACCCACCATGGATGTTGTTGACACCCCACCTCCTTCTTTGAAAAGAAAAGGTGTCCCTTTTAAATTCATTCTGTCGCAATGTGGGGCCGAAAAGATTTGCATCACTTCCAACCTCCATTATTACATGATTGAATGGACAAAGGATTGGTTCCCTAACAACCTAGAGGTTGATAACGTTCATGGGCTTCTCTCGGAGGTGGTGTGTTCAAAAAAGTTTGAGGAGGTTTTAAATTTGCTCAATTATGACGAGTTTCAATAGAATTTTGCTTGTTATCACGTAATGGTTATGGAAGTCACCCACCTCCAAGCCCTGACATTCGGTGAATCTGAACGATTCTTAGCCAAGCCCGGGGATCAAGTGATAACTTTAGAAAACTGACTAATAGAGGAAAAGCAGGGCACGAGAATAGTTGAAAGGTAGCTCAAGCTTTCACTTGAAGGAAGAAAAAATGATGAGCTCGATTGAAGGAGAAATTGGACACTGGCAAAAGAGAACGAGGAACTAAAGACGGTTTTGATGAAAATGATAACTCAAGAAGAGCATGTCGACAGAATTTCTCGCCAGTTTCATAGAGACATGGCATTTTTTATATATAAAAAATAAATTTCTTTTATATTTCATTTTGTTTGAAGTTTCTTATAAAATGATTGAAAATTTTATTATTTTTTTCTTAATGATAGTTTTCAATTATGCAAATCTTTTATATTATTTTGTCATATTAGTCACTTACGTAATTATAATTCTAGCAGCTCATGCAAATTCATGTGCACATAAACAACAACAAGATAGGTTAAGGTAGACTTGAAGTTCACAACAGAAGATCATACGATAATGACGTTAGAATTAACAAATTTACAAGATGGATACAACACGAATGAACTACTCTCGCCTTTGGTTAAGCTCTGTAACAAAAGGTAACATCTTGAACAAAAAATAAATATTAAATATATTCACAATATACAAAAGTTATTCAACCATACTGCCCTTGGATTGTCACCAGTGTATAACATGAATGGTAGAGTGCATGCAAATACTCTACTAATTGCACGATATTGGTGACCCACTAAACTAATGATCTGTTTGGCGCAGCTGCAGCTTTCCAATTTTTTCAGCTGCAGCTGCGCTGCCCCAGGAAGCTGTTGTGGGGAAGCTACTGCCGAGAAGCTCGCTGGTTGTTTGTTGCAGCTATGTGAAAACAGCTGTGGAGTAGCTGTTCATGGAAAAATGACTATTCTGCCCCCTGTTTATTTAAACTGTTTGGAACAGAACAATGATAGCCTTATATATGATAAATCAGAAGTAGAAATTCACTTTACAAGCTAAACATGTAAAAAATTAAATTTAGTTTATCTACACCAGCGAAATTCAAATAAATGCGACAAAGTTGATATTACTCCTTTTCCAGATAACATAATAATGTTGCAAAAGTAACAATAACTGGTTGGAACCAAGCTGCACTCTGATAAACATCAACTAAAAATAGTTTTCATGTGCACACAAGATGATGAGAAACCACTCCTAAGTAGTTGGGATAGATAAAAAAATAACTTCACCATGCTCTGGGTTACGCTAAACAAAGTTGAAGATACACTAATATTTTCCAACTCAAGTCAATGCATCAGAGAAATAGAAATCCAACAGCCGTAAGTTAAAATAGAATGTCAAAAATTAGAAACAAAGGAAAAACTAGCTTTAATGTTATGCTAAGTTCACCTATGGTCTTGATTTGGACATCCTGAGCTCCCATAAGCACTCCCGTGATCACAGTTATAAAGTGAAAGGGAAGATACAATATATAAGTCCAAACATCAGTTGGCACACACAATTTCATCACCCCAAACAAATGGAACATAAAATCTCCATGAAATTGCCTTTCAATCAAAGCGAAGAGACAGAAAATCTCAACTAGAACTAACATAAATAAAATAAAAAATTAACTATACTCAACAAAACCTCTGGGACTGGGTGAAACCCCATCTTTTGTCCAATCCCTCCTGCAAATTTCATTTCAAAGTGAGTCTGAAGATCCCAGAGACCTAAACCTTGTGCATGTCATGGAGAAGGAAATAATAGACTCGATAGGAAGAAGTAGGAGGATGGAAATGAGATGATCTCCATCCATATGGATTATGCTTAAAGGGTAGCTGTAAGAGGGAGGAGATGAAGAGAAAGATGAAGATGGGGAAGAAGCAGAGCTTGATGCCATGGGGTTCATCCTTGGGAGTCGCTGATGGAAGTAGACCGACGAAGCGCGCTGATGGCAAGGGAGCTTCGTTGAACGAGGATCGCAGGAGTCGGAGGGCACATGCGTAAAATGTCAAAGGAGAGAAGCGGGGCCACAGGGTCGATTCTGCGGCCCGCTTTTGGCTCAGATTCGTGGCCACGACATATGAAACGTCGCCCCAAACGGATTTTTTCAGCGATGTCCCGCCGCACCGCACAAAGAAAGCTGAGCCAAACGAAGCCTACCTTATACAGAGACAAGTGAAATGATGTTATCAACACACATTCAACAAGTGAGTGAGCACAATCATTTTATTTATCTTGGTATAAGTTAGTTTGGTAGTTCGCCAATATCTTGCAATTAACTAAGTATGCGTCTGCACTCTACAATTCATGTTAGACACTAGTGACATTCTAAGGGCAGTATGGATGATCAACTTCTACATACTTCAAGGGTTTTCAATGTTTAATTTTTGTTGAAGATGTTCCTCTTTGTTAGTGAGCCTAATTAAATGAGATAGTGGTTAGTTTGTGTCTGCCACAAGTTGTGTCATGTTATCGTTTATGCGTACATCAATTTGTTTGAGTTGCAAGAATTATAAAGACATAGGTGACTAATGTGACATAATAATATAAAAAATTTGCATAATTGAAAACTATCATGAAGAAAGAGAATAAAATTTTCATCATTCTATGGAAAACTTCATACACAATGAAATAAAATTTTCATTATTTTTATGTCAAAAATAATTTTCTTTTATATTTTATGTTGTTTGAAATTTGTGATGAAAATTTTATTCTTTTTCTTAATGAAAGTTTTCAATTATGCAATTTTTTTTATATTACTATGTCAGATTAGTCACTTATGTAATTATAATTCTAGCAACTCAAGCAAATTCATGTACACATAAACGACAACAAGATACAGGTT
>NEWO01000479.1:58332-69127 GCA_003013225.1 Phalaenopsis aphrodite
CACTATCTCATTTAATTAAGCTCACTAACAAAGGGCAACGCCTTGAACAAAAATTAAACATTCAATACCGTCAAAATATGCAGAAGTTGATCATCCATAATGCCCTTAGAATGTCACTAGTGTCTAACATGAATTGTAGAGTGCAGACGCATACTCGGTTAACTACAAGATATTAGTAAGCTACCAAACTAAATTATGTGTCGGCAGTATCTTTTCACGTGTCTCAGTTAAGTTAGTTTATAGGTCACCAATATCGTGCAATTAACAGAGTATTTGCTTGCACTCTACCATTCATGTTATACACTGGTGACATTCTAATGGTAGTATGGATGAATAACTTCTGTATATTGTGAAAATATTCAATATTTAATTTTTGTTCAAGAAGTTGGCTTTTGATATAAAGCTTAACCCAATGAGAGAGTTGTTTATTTGTGTCGTATCAATCTTATAAATATAATATTTCTAACAACATTGTGGTTTATGATCTTCTGTTATGAACTTCATGTTTGTCACAACCTGTGTCTTGCTATTGTTTATGTGTACATGAATTTACTTGAGCTACTAGAATTATAGCTACATAAGTGACTATTCTGACTTAATAATATAAAAATTTTGCATAATTAAAAACTTTCATTAAGAAAAAGAATAAAATTTTGATCATTCTATAAGAAACTTCAAACAAAATGAAATATAAATGAAAATTATTTTTGATATAAAAAGAATGATGAAAATTTTATTTTATTGTGTCTAAAGTTTTTCTTATAATGATGAAATATTTATTCTTCATCTTAATGATAGTTTTCAATTATGCAAATTTGTTATATTTTTATGTCATATTAGTCACCTATGTCTTTATAATTCTTGCATTTTGAAAAACTTGATGTATGGATAAACGATAACATGGCACAACTTGGGGCAGGCATGGAATTCACTACAAAAGATCATACACAAATATTGTTGGAATTACTAATTTTACAAGATGAATACAACACAAATTAACCACTATCTCATTTATTCAAGTTCAATAACAAAGGGCAACATCTTGAACAAAAATAAACATTGAATACCTTTGAAGTGTTCAAAAGTTGATCATCCATACTGTCCTTACAATGCCACTAGTATCTTAACATGAATTGTAGAGTGCAGACGCATACTCAGTTAACAGCAACATATTGGCGAGCTACCAAGCTAACTTATGTTGAGAAAAATAAAATGTTTATCATCCTACGAAAAACTTCAAACATCGTAACCAAACGATCGTCATCCAGTTGACTCCTTATTTCTCGATGTCTGCAAGGGTCGAAGCCAGCCACCACTCTCCCATCGATCTATCGAAGTTTTTGTCTGGAAACAGAATAGAGCCTACTCCGGAATCAGTCCCTATTACCTCGACTGACAAGGAGTCATGTCCTTTCGGTAAAGAGGAAAAAAGAAAACCTACCATGGATGTTGTTGACAACCCACCTCCTCCTTTAAAAAGAAAAGGTGTCCCTTTCGAATGGATTCTGCTGCAATGTGGAGCCGAAAAGATTTGCATCACTTCCAACCGCCAGTATTACATGATTGAATGGACAAAGGATTAGTTCCCTAAAAACCTAGAGGTTGATAACATTCATGCACTTCTCTCGGAGGTGGTGTGGTCAAACAAGTTTGAGGAGGTTTTAAATTTGCTCAATTATGATGAGCTTCAATAGATTTTTGCTTGCTATCATGTAATTGTTATGGAAGTCACCCACCTCCAAGCCCTGACATTCAGTGAATCTGAGCGATCCTTAGCCAAGGTCGGGGATCAAGTGATAACTTCAAAAAACAGATTAATAGAGGAAAAGCAGGGCACGAGAATAGTTGAAAGCTAGCTCAAGCTTTCACTTGAAGGAAGAAAAAATGATGAGCTCGTTGAATGAGAAATTGGACACTGGCATAATAGAACGAGGTACTAAAGACGGTTTTGATGAAAATGATAACTCAAGAAGAGCATGTCGACAGAATTTCTCGCCAGTTTCATAGAGACATAGCATTTTTTTATATAAAAAAAAATCTATTATATTTCATTTTGTTTGAAGTTTCTTATATAATGATTGAAAATTTTATTTTTTTTTCTTAATGATAGTTTTCAATTATGTAAATCATTTATATTATTTTGTCAGATTAGTCACTTACGTAATTATAATTCTAGCAGCTCATGCAAATTCATGTCACATAAACGACAACAAGATAAATTGTGGTAGACATGAAGTTCACAACAGAAGATCATACGATAATGATGTTAGAATTAACATATTTATAAGATGGATACAACACAAATGAACTACTCTCTCCTTTGATTAAGCTCCGTAACAAAAGATAACATCTTGAACAAAAATTAAATATTAAATATATTCACAATACACAAAAGTTATTCATCCATACTGCCCTTAGATTGTCACCAGTGTATAACATGAATGGTAGAGTGCAAGCAAATACTATGCTAATTGCACGATATTGGTGACCCACTAAACTAAGGGTCTGTTTGGCGCAGCTGCAGCTTTCCAGCTTTTTCAGCTGCAGCTGCGCTGCCCTAGGAAGCTGTGGTGGGGAAGCTGCTGCCTGGAAGCTCGCTGGTTGTTTGTTGCAGCTGTGTGAAAACAGCTGTGAAGCAGCTCTTCATGGAAAAATGACTATTCTGCCCCTGTTTAATTAAACTGTTTGGAACAAAACAATGATAACTTTATAAATGATAAATAAGAAGTAGAAATTCACTTTACAAGCTAAACATGTAAAAAATTAAATTTAGCTTATCTACAACAGCGAACTTCAAATAAATGCGACAAAGTTGATATTAATCCTTTTCCAGATAACATGATAATGTTACAAAAGTGACCATAACTATTTGGAACAAAGCTGCACAACGATAAACATCAACTAAAAATAGTTTTCATGTGTACATAGCATGATGAAAAAACACTCCTAGGTAGTTGGGATAAGTCTGTTAGATAAAAATAATGACTTCACCATGCTCTAAGTTATGCTAAACAAAGCTGAAGATACACTAATATTCTCCATCTCAAGTCAATGCATCAGAGAAACATAAATCCAACAGCCCTAAGTTAAAATAGAATGTCAAAAATTAGAAACAAAGTAAAAACTAGCTTTAATGTTATGTTAAGTTCACTTATGGTCTTGATTTGGACATCCTGAGCTCCCATAAGCACTCCCGTGATTACAATTATAAAGTGAAAGGGAAGATACAATATATAAGTCCAAACATCTGTTGGCACACACAATTTCATCACTCCAAACAAATGGAACATAAATCTCCATGAAATTGCCTTTCAATCAAAGCGAAGAGACAGGAAACCTCAACTGGAACTAACATAAATAGAAAAAAAATAACTATACTCAACCGAAGCCCTGGGCCTGGGTGAAACCCAATCTTTTATCTAATCCCTCCTGCAAATTTCTTTCCCAAGCGAGTCTGAGGATCCCAGAGATGTAAACCTTTTGCATGTCATGGAGAAAGAAATAATAGACTCGAGAGGAAGAAGTAGCCGGATGGAAATGAGATGATCTCCATCCATATGGATTATGCTTGAGGGGTAGCTATAAGAGGGAGGAGATGAAGAGAAAGATGAAGATGGGGAAGAAGCAGAGCTTGATGCCATGGGGTTCGTCCTTGAGATTCACTGATGGAAGTAGTCCGACGAAGCGGGCTGATGGCAACGGAGCTTCACTGAACCAGGGTCGCAAGAATCGGAGGGCACCTGCGTAAAATTTTGAAGGAGAGAAGTGGGGCTGCGGGAGCGAAGCGGGGCCACAGGGTCGATTCTGTGACCCGCTTTTGGTTCAGATTCGTGGCCACCGCATATGAAACGTTGCCCCAAACAGATTTTTTCGGCGTTGTCCCGCCGCACCGCATAAAGAAAGCTGCGCCAAACGATGCCTACCTTATACCGAGACAAGTGAAATGATATTATCGACACTCATTCAACAAGTCAGTGAGCACAATCATTTTATTTATCTCGGTATAAGTTAGTTTGGTAGTTCGCCAATATCTTGCAATTAACTAAGTATGCGTGTGCACTCTACAATTCATGTTAGACACTAGTGACATTCTAAGGGCAGTATGGATGATCAACTTCTGCATACTTCAAGGGTTTACAATGTTTAATTTTTGTTGAAGATGTTCCTCTTTGTTAGTGAGCCTAATTAAATGAGATAGTGGTTAATTTGTGTCTGATACAAGTTGCGTCATGTTATCATTTATGCATACATCAATTTGTTTGAGTTGCAAGAACTATAAAGACATAGGTGACTAACCTGACATAATAATACAAAAAATTTTCATAATTAAAAACTATCATGAAGAAGGAGAATAAAATTTTCATCATTCTAAGAAAAAATTCATACACAATGAAATAAAATTTTCGTTAGTTTTTATATCAAAAATAATTTTCTTTTATATTTTATTTTGTTTGAAATTTATGATGAAAATTTTATTCTTTTTCTTAATGAAAGTTTTCAATTATGCAATTTTTTTTATATTATTATGTCAGATTAGTCACTTATGTAATTATAATTCTAGGAGCTCAAGCAAATTCATGTACACATAAACGACAACAAGATACAGGTTGCGGCAGACATGAAGTTCACAAAATAAGATTATAAACCACAATGTTGTTAGAATTAGTAAATTTACAAGATGAATACAACACAAGTTAACCACTATCTCATTTAATTAAGCTCACTAACAAAGGGCAACGCCTTGAACAAAAATTAAACATTCAATACCGTCAAAATATGCAGAAGTTGATCATCTATAATGCCCTTAAAATGTCATTAGTGTCTAACATGGATTGTAGAGTGCAGACGCATACTCCGTTAACTACAAGATATTAGTGAGCTACCAAACTAAATTATGTGTCGACAGTATCTTTTCACGTGTCCTGTATAAGTTAGTTTAGTAGGTCGCCAATATCGTGCAATTAACAGAGTATTTGTTTGCACTCTACGATTCATGTGATACACTGGTGACATTCTAATGGTAGTATGGATAAATAACTTCTGTATATTGTGAAAATATTCAATATTTAATTTTTGTTCAAGATGTTACCCTTTGTTATAAAGCTTAACCAAATGAGAGAGTTGTTTATTTGGGTCGTTTCAATCTTATAAATCTAATAATTCTAACAACATTGTGGTTTATGATCTTCTATTATGAACTTCATGTTTGTCACAACCTGTGTCTTGCTATTGTTTATGTGTACATGAATTTACTTGAGCTGCTAGAATTATAGCTACATAAGTGACTATCCTGACATAATAATATAAAAGTTTTGCATAATTAAAAACTTTCATTAATAAAAAGAATAAAATTTTGATCATTCTATAAGAAACTTCAAACAAAATGAAAAATAAATGAAAATTATTTTTGATATAAAAAGAATGATGAAATTTTTATTTTATTGTGTCTGAAGTTTTTCTTATAATGATGAAATATTTATTCTCCATCTTAATGATAGTTTTCAATTATGCAAATTTGTTATGTTTTTATGTCATGTTAGTCACCTATGTCTTTATAATTCTTGCAATTTAAAGAAATTGATGTATGCATAAACGATAACATGACACAACTTGGGGCAGGCATGGAGTTCACTACAAAAGATCATACACAAATGTTGTCGAAATTACTAATTTTACAAGTTGAATACAACACATATTAACCACTATCTCATTTAATCAAGCTCAATAACAAAGGGCAACAACTTGAACAAAAATAAACATTGAATACTTTAGACGTATTCAGAAGTTGATCATCCATACTGTCCTTACAATGCCACTAGTATCTAACATGAATTGTAGAGTGCAGACGCATACTCAGTTAACTGCAGGATATTAGCAAGCTACCAAGCTAACTTATGTTGAGAAAAATGAAATTTTGTTGCCAACACACTCACTTGTTGAATGTGTGCAGTAACATTTTACGTGTCTCAGTGTAATTTAGTTTGGTAGGTCACCAATATCATGTAATTAGCGGAGTATTTGCATGCACTCTACCATTCATGTTATACACTAGTTTATTTGTGTTGTATCCAACTTGTAAATTCGATAATTCTAACAACATTGTGGTTTATGATCTCTAGTTGTGAACTCCATGTCTACCACAACATGTATCTTGTTGTCATTTACGTGTACATAAATTTGCTTGAGCTACAAGACTTATAATTACATAAGTGACTAATCTGACATAATAATATAAAAAGATTGCATAATTGAAAACTATTATTAAGAAGGAGAATAAAATTTTTATCATTCTATAAAAAGCTTCAAACACAATGAAATATATAAAAAAAATTATTTTTGATAAAAATACAAGAAAGGAAAAGTAAATGAATGTAAACCTTACAATTAAAATATGGAAACCATAAAGCTTCTCGATGATCAAGAGTGAAATTTGATATATTTGTACATTGATGCGAACAAAAAGCATTTGAGCTTTTCTTAAAGAGAGAAAAAATGAAATTATATGACATATATATATATATATATATATATATATATATATATATATATATATATATATATAATGTAATATGTAATTTGTATTTTGTTTGAACGAAGAAGGTTGTAAAAGAATTATGTAATTAGATTTAAATTTAAAAAGTATATGTTATATTCTTTATTTTTAGATTAGATTTTCTTGTGGAGAAGCGGAACGAAAAAATTTATAGGCAAGAAAAAAACTTGAAAATAGGTAAGATGAAGAGTTGGGGATTTTCATATTCTTAAATTTCAGGAGACTATCAGTTTTCTTGTATAAGATGGATTTGACAGTCGACAGGGCTTAAAAAAAATTATTAAATATATTATATTTTGTTTGATAAATGGGATAGTATTATCGAGGCTACTATGACATATGTTATTTTTTATTCGGTTGAAGTCAAACAGTATAAAAAACACGGTAGCTAAAATTAATGCTGTCGAAAAAGCTTGATGTTCACAAACAGTTCATCTTCAGGTCGATAAAAAGCTCGAATTCGATTTCTTGTTAACCGTACGAGCAAAAAAAAAACAAAAAAATTGAGCTCAAGTTATAAATGAATAGAACAAGAACAGAATGTTGTTCAATCTTGTCCGGATCATTTAGACTCGAAATAATTAAATAATTAATATTTTTAATTAATTTTTTATATAATATTTTTAAATTTAAATACCCGAAGAAAGTTCATAGTGCCAACAGTGGCACAAGTCGCAAGCCTCATTCCGTCATTTCTGTGGAGTACGCTCGAGTTGTGAAACCAAAATGTCTGTTAATCAAACAACTAGCCTTAAGTAATGAATCGCCTAAAGGTCATATTTTGAACAAAAGCTAACTCCACCCTAATTTTCATTCCAACACTTTGAGCTACAGAGTGGGAGGGAGAGCATCCTTCTATTTGGGGTTACTAATGTATCTCTGGTATTTTCTGTTCTTGCCTCTTGTTCTGAAGGTTATAAGCTCCTCAATATCCCCCAAAGTTGTTGGACTACTTCTTTTCCTCATCATTTCTTCATGATTTCTTTTGTGTTTTGTTCTTGTAATACTTTGAAACCATTTTTTCAATTAAGTCTGCATAATTTTTTAAATTATGTTTTTGTCTCATTTAAAATTCATTTTATAATCACAAATCCTTATTTTTTATCGAAGCCCTAGTTGTGTTGGTTTTACTTAGCATTAATTTATTTTTTAATAAACCAATTATTTTTTATTACACTTACCATGGTTGTGCTTGTGATTGAAACTTGTCATTGAAGTCGTAGATGTTTTTGCCTTTTGTTTAGGCTTTCATCCTTTCACTTTGATAGTGAATATGTATTAGCTGTAGTGTACGTGTGCTTGTGGATCAGTAGATGTTTCATATATAATTTTGTGTCTTGTAAAATATTAATTATATCAAGTTAAGCTTAGGGATTTAGACATATTTTAGGAGGTACATTAATGCCCTGCAATTTTTTTTTTTTTTTTGTCAAACATAAAGTTGGAAATTTTGATTGACTGAAGTTGCTGATGAATGACATATTTATTTATATTATGTTTATCACTTTATCATTGACAACTTAGTTTGTTGATATTTATGATATGTATGATATTTATAATATGCTTATCACTTTATTGATGACAACTTAGTTTGTTGATATTGATGATATATATGATAGGTTTACATATGTTGTGATTTTATAATTAGATCAATTTGAGATGATCAAATTATTTATAAGTTAATTTTTTTTTATTTAGTGGACTCTCAACTTACCATTTAATAATGCCCACATTGGATCTCCCTTAACCTGCATCTCCTGGCAATGAAAAATTGGAGAAACTTGAAAACAATAATGAAAATTCAAATCTTCTTTAAGAAGCCGAAAATGTAGTCGTTCTTGAGTATAATACTATAGTTTTCCTTATAAAGAATGCTAGAAATATAGTATTTTTTGTGGGATTATTTAGTTGAAACAACACTTACATTCAAGAAAGTTTCAACTATATTCTGCAACATGATTGTAATCATATTAAATTTCACAAATCATAGAGTGGTACTACATCACAATTCCTTAAGCATGTGAACGAGTATGAGAAAAATAAAGCTAAGAACAAGAATATTATTGAGTCAAGTGATAAAAGCAAAAAATTGTTACATTTATCTACCTTTTCTTATGATCCCAAGATTTATGACCAGCATAAAATTAGGAAAATTGTTGCTAAGACAATTATTATGCATAAATATACATTTATGAATTTTGAGCACATGTGATTTAAGATTTTATTGAATGTTTTAAATCCAAACTACAAGAGAATATCTAGAAACACCATTAAGAATGATTGCATGAAGATGTATGACATTGAAAAAGAAAATTTAAAAGTTTATTTCAAATATATTCATTTGGTTTTTTTGACTTCGAATTGTTGGAATTCAAATAAGACAATATGGTACGTATGCCTAACTGTTCATTTCATATATGAGTCTTAAAAAATATATAAGAGAATCATTAATTTCATTGAGTTAGAACATCCTCATACTGGTACATATATTTATGGATCTTATAGGTGAATGCTTATTGGATTGAAATCTTCATAATAAGATATCCTGAATCACCTTAGATAACGCTAGTAGTAATGATATTGTAACTAGATCTCTCAAAGACAATTTTCAAACTCTAGGGAAGTTATATTTTTGTGGTCACTTCTTTCATGTCAGGTGTTCAACGTACATCTTGAATATAATTATTCAAGATGGATTGAGGGAGGTTTAATAAATTATTCATAGAGAGTCAATTAACTACTTAAAAAAGTATGAGATTACGCAAGTTTGTTGGGCATCTAAATAGCTAGATGCTCCTAATTCAAAGAATTTATCTATTAATATGCCTACAGGACGAAACTCTTACTATATAATGTTTAAGTCTATTTTTAATTGTCGTTTTTTCTTTAGTCACTATGCCGCCCGTGAAAATAATTACAAATAGTTGTCATGCGATTTAGATTACAAGAAGTACGGAAAAATTAGAAACTTTCTATCTAGTTTTAATCGTGTTTTAAATATGATTTCTAGCTCTACTTATTCAACTAAAATATTTTTCATCCCGTGTTATGCATGTAGAAATATTATTGGAGGAATCTAGTTCCTTGAATGAATATATAAGAAAAATGACATTTGTTATGAAATTAAAATTTAATAAACAATGGGATGATTGTAACGTGCTTATATTAGTGACAGTTGGGTTGGATCCATGCTCGAAAATGAAATTCATACAAATTACATTTCCAAAGATATATTCACCAGCTGAACTATAATTAAATATTCAAGAGGTAAAGAATGTTGTTTAGGACATGTATAATCCTTATGCAAATAAATTTGTTTTTCTAGTGCAGTACTTATAGACTTTTCAAACTTGTCAAGTGAGGCAAATACTTCATATAATTTTAATTACATGTTGGGATTTGTAGATTTCGTTTTGTCATCAGGTTCCATTTATACTTCTAAAGAGCATTTGCAGATTTATTTTGAGGATGGTTCATATATGTCTAACCATGCTTCTGATCATTTTGATATTTCGAAATGTTGCTAAATGAGTTTTCCCCCTATTTTTTAGCAACATTTTCTTTAATTATTAAGGCTTTTATGATTAATTCTTGAGGCTCTTATGATATCTTCTTTAATATTTATTTCCTCATCAAATATTATATGGTTAATAAGGTCATTGATACTTCACAATATCCTCATCTTTTTTTAGTTATTATGATATCAGGAGATCATGAAAGCAATCAACCGTTTTGAGAAATAAACACTTTTATTTTAATTGTTTCCTATCACCTAGAAGGATTACTTACGTTAATTTTGTCGGTGGGTGTTATCTGAGCTCATCTCCCTCTACTACAAGTTTAATTTACTATCACTTGGGTGTTATATGTGAAAATTAAAGCAAGAGTTGGACTTTTTAGAAATGGAATATCTACTTTGAATCAGATTAACTTACATTTGGGAATTAGGATTGGTGACATCTCACTGCCTCTGTTTCTTAACTCTTAGGTTTTCTATTAATTTCTTTAAATTTCTACTTAGTGAATCTTATGTTAGTTAGTTGCAGCGGCGAAATTTTTGAACTTATTTGGAGTTGGAATATATGCTTTGAATCATATGAACTTATATTTGAAAATGGGGATTAATGATGTCTCACTGCCCTAGTTCTTAACTCTTAAATTTCATGTTAGTTTCTTTAATTTTCTGCAGCATAAATTTTGAACTTCTTTGGCTTAGAGCTAAGAATTTGGACACAGTTAATG
>NEWO01000479.1:74628-85920 GCA_003013225.1 Phalaenopsis aphrodite
ATATATATATATATATATATATATATAATTATTTTAAAGTATTTTATATTTCGAACAATAACGATTCAAACACAATCAAACAAATGACTGATCATGTTTGGTTTGTATATAAACCGAATGAAAAAAAATGTTCGTGTTCGTCTCATTTGGTTATCGAACGAATCGAACATGAACTGCCCGACGAGCTGAACACGAACTATTTGCGAACAACGAGCTTTTCTGACAGCCCTATTTTTAACAATATAAAATTGTTCTAAAATATAACCGTATAAAGTTTTTCAATGTCCATCTCTTTTATATTATAATAAGAAAAAAATATTATAGACACTCAAAATTTAAGAACATGAAAATCACTGCTTTCTCTAGGGTTGTAAATGAACCAATGTACTCGGCGAATAATTTGAACTCGACTCGATAAATACTCGAACATATTCATTCAAATTAGTAATAAACAAGCTTGAAATTTGTCTAAAAACTCGAATATTAAATAAACTAAATATGAATATAGCCAAACTTGTTCTTTTATGTTCACGACATGTAAATTAAGCTCCTTTCCAAAGCAGGCGATGGGATTCCGATTCTAGCGACCGACAGCTTCTAACGGGCAACTCCTCCAACCAAACATTCTGCCAAAAGTTGTTATAGAAAATCATTGGCTAATCTCAGGTGAGTCTCTAAATCTGTGGTTAGGCTAAAAGAAAACTACTCAGACTTCATGAGAAAGATACAACAGAACACAAATTTTATATATAAAAAAAAGTTCATACAACAATAATAAAAAAAACAACACTTTTCTGAAACTCTTTCTCAAAACAAATCCCTTGTAGCCTGTTATAGAAGATGTAGAAAGAATAAATCTCTTACTTCTCTCCCTCTCTAACACTCTTAGAGAAGAATTCACACTTAAAATCACCTCAAAAACTGAAAACTCTAAAGAAATAAATGACTAGAAGTGGTTGTTGGGAATGTGGAATAGCGTGGAAGAAAGTGGAAAGCGGTTGAAGGGGGTCTTTTCTGATCAATTTCTGCTCTAAATAGAGCTTAATGTCAGTTTTCCATTAGTGAATCCAATAAATCTTCAAAAAGCATCCAAATTCTTCGAATCTTCTAGAAACTTGTCTTGCACCGACATTAGCGCCGTCGACGCCCATTTTGGTACTATCGGCGCCCATTTTGACACTGTCGCCGCCAGTGGCTAGTGAATTAATTCAATTCTCTCTGTTAAATGGCGATGTCTGTGTTGAGGATAGTCCGACCTCTATTATGTAGGTTTGCACTGTCGGCGTCCATCCTGGCGCCTGGGCGCTGAGTATTTCTTCAAAAATGCCATTTGGCTCCAAATTCCATCATTTTTTGCTTCCTTTTTGTTTCAAACCTAAAAATCAATAACCTACAATCAAACATGAAAAATACCTTCCTTTAAAGTGAAAGATCAATAAAAATGAGTATAAAATTTAGATCTAAATATGCATGTATTTTTAGTGCATCAAAATCCCTCAAACTTAAATATTACTTGTCCTCAAGTAACATCTTTACTACATAAAAATATGACTCATGACAAAGAATTTAACTTCTAAATTTCCATATTTTAGTCCAATAAATATGATAACATAACTTAAGAAAAATGTAAAATAACTTCAGTTACTACTAAAGGTATAAGAATATGTAGCAGTCAAGTCTAAGATTTCTTATTTTATATTCTTTTCAAGGAAAATTAAAATTGTCATATTAAAACCACTTAGGATATCCATATGAAAAAGAACTTCATGAAACTTTACTAGTAAATATGCTAATGCTTAAATATAAGTTTATAAAATGTAGTCAAGCCTTTTTCTTTAAGTTGATTCAAGTGAAGCCAACTTTTAATTAGGCATTTCCTCAAGCTTCTCCTCACATCTTTTTCTTTTCTTTTCTTTTCTCTTTTTATTTCAGGATCATTTTAAATATTTTTTCTTTTATTTTATTTTTCTTTTTTTTATGTGAGGATTACTATATCTGGATAGCTTTTAATGATTTTGAACTTCACTATCGCCTTCTTAAAGTTAAAAATTTTTCACATTTCTTCACTTTATAAATTTATATTAGCTTTTAAGATTTTTCATAAAATTTTATTCTTTTCTTCTTACATGAATCTCTAAGATTTTCTTAATACTTCAAAAAGAAAAAATTCATTTACTTATAATAGAAAAACATAGTCTTATTCTCTTATACCAAATATCTCAATCTTTAAATTTAACCTTTATTATTGAAAATTTTTAAGTTTAATATATATTTAGAAACACAAATATAGTTATCTAAAGTTACCCTTAATACCAAAGTTCATGTTAAATTTAAAATTTTTGAAAATATAGCTAATTGAGGACAAATAAAATTAAGTTTCTTTCTTTAAAAAGCAATTTTTCTTCCCTTCCACCCCAAACTTAAATTTTCAAAAGATTTAGCATGAGAAACTAAAAACTAATAAAGGGTGAAAGAAAACATTTAAGACATAAGGAAAAGACTTACCTGTTGAAGGTTCTGATTTAACTCTGAAATTTTGCAGGTACTAATATGAAAAGTTATAAGACTTAAAACATTAAATAACACATAATATATATAAAAATTTGCTAAGAAAGAGTTAACTATAAATAAATTCAACAAAGTACTAAAAATTAACAATAGTACTAAACTAAATTCCAATGCAAAAACAGTTTTACAATGCTACAGTTCACAATATAACATAACATCTAAAATAAAACAAAGTATTACACTCTAAAAATAAACAACAATAACAATAAAGTACAACCAATTATAAACTAAACAACAGATCAAACTAAAACATCACCAGCCATCATCTTCTTCTTCTTCTATATCAAAGTTTTGTTGTTGATACAGGGTAAAGACAGGGTAGTAAGATACTGAACTGAGTGGCATCCCTCATGTATCTAACCATCACATCATCATAAGCAGCATCATACTCAAACTTCTGCCTTGTCAAATCATCATTATGTGCATTTCTGGCTTCTATATTTTTCATTTTGTTTTCCATCCTCAAGATATTTCCCTGTTGGATCATCAGTTTCTCCATAGTCCGAGGAAAGTAGGGATACTAGGAGTAGAAGAAATATCCCTACTCTTACTTCCAGATTTCCATCCAACATGAGATTCGTAAGTCTTAATATTTGCAGATCCAATAGGTTTTAGAGGTTCAATCCTCATCTCATCCATTCTAAAATCAACTCCTGCCTATTCACATAGTGTGAAGATCAGGGCAGGGTGTGCTAAAACACTGGTATTCTCTCCCAAAGAAATAGAACGAGTGTTTCTATAAACAGTAAAGCCTANTTCACATAGTGTGAAGATCAGGGCAGGGTGTGCTAAAACACTGGTATTCTCTCCCAAAGAAATAGAACGAGTGTTTCTATAAACAGTAAAGCCTACATCTATCCTTCTTATCTGCTGGATACAGAAGTTCAAAATGGCTCTATCCTTTGTAACCTCGATATGATGATTTGTTGGTATCATTCTAGCAGATATAAAATAATGGTAGGCTTTAAATACTACATTTAACATGGAAAGAGGGAAGTTTACCTTAACATTATTCTTCACCTTCCTAGCTCCTCCTCCATCAGTAAGAAAAGAATTAACTTCATCTAAGATCTCATTCGTAGTAGAAAATGATTTGTATTGACAACTATACACATCCTCTAAATGATAAAATTCATTAATTCTTCGTGGAGTAAATTCTACTATTTCCCCACAAACAAAAACATAGAATTCAGAAGTTTCCTTAAAGTTGGCATAAAACTATATCACTATACCAATAATAGCCTCGACAGTAAAGTAACAAAAACTCTTCCACTGTCAAGCATTGATTAATCTTTCGACTTCTCCACCTGAATTTTTAAATCCTTGATCCGAAATTACTTTCTTAGTTGCAAGCAGACTATTGAAACAAATGTTACCTTTATAGTTGACAAACTTTTGATCATATCATTTTCATCCGTCGGAAAATGATATACATCTTGCACTATATATTTCATTGGATAAAATTGGTATAATGACAAATTGGCACATTTTATACCATATACAAAGCATTAATTCGAGGAAGAGTAAATGGTACAACCCTAACCCCAAGGAAAAACAACCCCTGGGGAAGTAAAAGGAAAGTAAAAAAAAAATCCCTAAACAACAAGAAAACAAACAAAAACGGAAGGGAACAAAAAAACTCCCAAAAACCCAGGAAAAAGAATTTAATAAACCGAAGAACTGGGGTAAACAAACCAAGAATGAAAAAAACCCCCACCCTGAAAAAGCCCCTTTTCCGAAAGAACTTAACCGAAAAACCCCGCAAGGCAAAAACAAAAAAAATTCCTCCAATGAAAAACCCAAAACCGGAAAGTTTTTCAAAAATGGAAACCAAGGAATTCAAAAATTGGAAAGTTCCGGGCCGCCAAAGGAAGTTTTTAAGCCTTTAAAAACACCTCTTGGTGGTTATTTCGAAGTGTAATCCTGCCATAGTCCACCAAATTCATCCTGAATGCATGAAACTGCATGGGATACTGTCGGCACTCCCGATGGCACTGTCGGCGCCATGACTCGTGTAGATGGGCGCCGACAATAGAGGCCAAAATTATGTCTCGTATTTTTTTGGTTCAATTCGATTCCAAATTTTCCTCCAATATCATTATTCATCTTAATTTATGATATATAAAATTGTATATGATTCAAAAATATTATTTTTTCCTAATATATAAAACACTTATTAAACAAAATAGAAAGATATAGATATATATAAATTTATATATGGGTTGTCTTCTACAAAACGCTTGGTTTAACGTCGTCAGCCATACCATTATTTAATCAGGATAACTTAACATCAAAATTTCTTTAAATTGTAGCATGTGCCCTTCATAATAATGTTTTAATCGATGCCCATTAACTTTTAATATCATTCCAGTTTTAGGATCTTTAATAACTACAGTTCCATAATGATAGACTTTAATCAAATGGTCCTAACCATCTGGATTTAAGTTTTCTTGGAAATAATCTCAATCTTGTATTATATAATAGAACTTCTTGTCCAGGTTCAAACTTCTTTTTAATAATCTTTTGATCATGCCATATTTTCATTTTCTCTTTATAAATTTTTACATTATCATATGCTTCATTTCTAATCTCCTCAAGTTCGTTGAATTGCAACAATCTTTTCTCACCAGCATCTTTTAGATTAAAATTAAATTCCTTAATAACCCAAAATGCTCTATTCTCCAATTCTTCTAGTAAGTGACATGTTTTTCCAAAAATAAGTCTATATGGTGACATTCCAATTGAAGTCTTATAAGTAGTTCTGTATGCCCATAATGCAGTATCTAATCTAGTAGACCAATCCAATTTATAGGGATTTATATCCTTTTGTAAAATTCATTTTATTTCACAATTTGATATCTTTGCTAGACCGCTAGTCTGAGGTTGATAAACAGTAGATAATATATACATAATATCATAATTTTTAATTAATTTCTTGATTCTCTTATTCCTAAAATGGGATCCTCCATCCATAATAATTACTCTCGGCATTCCATATTATGTAAAAATATTTTTTAAAAAAAATTTAGAAACACTCCGAGCATCAGATCTATGTACAGCAATAGCTTCAATCCATTTGGACATATAATGAACAACAAGTAATATATATAAATTTCAAATGAAGGAATAAATGGTCCCATAAAATCTGACCCCCACACCTAAAAAATTTCAACTTCCAATGTGTAATTTAGAGGCATTTCATTTCTTCTAAAAATATTTCCTACACGCTGACATCGATCGCATGTTTTAATATATTCATTAACAGCTTTAAAAAGAGTACGCTAATAAAATCCAGCTTGCAAAATTTTATGTGCACTTCTATTTGTTCCAAAATGTCCCCCAAATTTAGAATCATGACATTTTTCAGTTATTTGTTGAGTTTCTTCAAAAGGCATACACCACCTAATAATTAGATCTTTACATTATTTATGGAAATATGGGTCATCCCAAAAATAGAATTTTGAATCATAAATAAATATCTTTAATTATTTATTCTTAACATCTGGTGGTACAATACCACTTACAATATAATTTACTATATTGGCATACCATGGTATAATCATTATATCAATATTATATAATTTTCAATCAGGAAGATTTTCTAAAATTTAATATGCAAAATTAGTTATTATTTCTTTTTCTAGTCTAGACAAATGATCAGCTATTTGATTATCATTTCTCGTTCTATCAATTACCATAAAATCAAACTCTTGCAAAAGAAGTATCCATCTAATTAACCTTGGTTTAACATCATTTTTTTGCAACAAAATTTCAAAGTAGAATGATATGTATGCACTATACATTTGGTTCCAATCAAGTAAGGTCTAAACTTATTAAAGGCATATACAATAACTAATAACTCTCTTTCAATAGTAGTGTAATTAATTTGAGCATCATTTAGAGTTTTACTAGCATAATATATTACTTTAAAAACATTATTGTGCCTTTGTCCTAAAACAGCTTCAATAGCCTAATCACTAGCATCACACATTACTTCAAATGGTTTCTCCAAGTCAGGTGGAACTATAATAAGCGTAGTGATTAATTTTTCTTTCAATAATTCACATGCTTGTATGCATTACTCATTAAAATCTAATTTTGTATCCTTTTATAAAAGTTGGCATAATGACTTAGTTATTTTTGAAAATTTTTTTATGTAACACTTGTAGAAACCAACATGTCCTAGAAAACTTCTTACCCCTCTAACCATAGTAGAAGGTGGTAATTTCTCAATAACTTGAATTTTTGCATGATTTACTTCCATGCCATTTTTAGAAATTTTATGCATAAGTACAATTCCTCCTACAACCATAAATTGACATTTTTCCCAATTTAGTACTAGGTTGATTTGTTCACATAATTCCAAAACATTTTCTAAATTATTTAAACATAATTCAAATGAAGTCCCGAATACAGAGAAAAAATCCATAAATACATCCATTCAATGTTCAATCAAATTACTAAAAATTGACATCATACATCTTTGAAATGCCGCAGGTGCATTGCATAGTCCAAAAGACATTCTACGAGAAGCAAATGTTCCATAAGGACTTATAAATGTTGTTTCCTCTTAATCCTCGGTAGCAATTAAAATTTGATGATACCCGATATATCTATTTAAAAAACAATAATATTTGTTTCCAACCAAATTATCCAACATTTGGTCTAAAAAGGGTAAAATAAAGTGATCTTTCCTGGTGGCCATGTTTAATTTTCTATAGCCTATACAAATTTGCCAACCTGTAACTTATCTTAATGGAATTAATTCATTTTTCTCATTTACTTCAATGGTCACTCCTTTTTTTGGAATACAGTGAATTAGACTTACCCAAGCACTGTCTGAAATAGGATAAATAATTCTAGCATCTAACCATTTTAAAATTTCTTTTTTAACAACTTCTTTCATTAATGGGTTTAATCTCTTATGAGGATCAGCTTTAGGTTTGTATTGTTCATCTAATAGAATTATGTGCATACAAACTGAAGGACTAATTCCTTTTATATATGCTAAAGTCCATCCAAAAGCCTTTTTATAACATTTTAACATTTTTATTAATTTTTGTTCTTGAATTTTAGTTAAATTAGAAGATACAATAGCAGGAAATGTATATGAATCTTCTAAAAACACATATTTTAAATGGGCAGGTAATAGCTTTAGTTCAAGTTCAGGTGGTTTAAAACTTGAAGGAATAAAATTTTTATTATCATTTTCCAACAAATCTAAAGTCTCAAATTTTTCATGAATATAATCTATATTCTCTTCTTTTATTTAATTCTCATTATATTCTTCATGCCTTAATTTTTCTTCAAACACTTCCTCAAATTAGATTAAATCTAATTATGAAAGAAGTTGTTAGAAAGAAGATATTAAAGTGATTAAACACATGTATTGGCTATCTTATATCTGATAGTCCTTCAGTTAGTCCTAAACACTATGTTTCTAAGAAAGGGGGAGTGACAATAGCTGTGAATGAACAAAATGAATTAATTTTAACCAGACAAGTCACCTGGTGACGAATTTGTATTGATTATAGAAAATTGAATTTAATCAGTAAGAAAGATAACTTTCCTTTCCATTTCTGGACTCGATATTGGATATGTTTGTTGGTCATCAATACTTTTTTTAGATGGATATTTTGGATATCACCAATTACTCCGGAGGATCAAGAAAAGAGTACATTCATGAGTCCTTATGAGACTTTTACTTTTAGAAGAATGCCCTTTGGGTTATGTAACACACCTGCTACATTTTAAAGGTGCATGTTGTTTATTTTTTGTGACTTAACTGAGAAAGGGATAGAAGTTTTTATGAACGATTTCTTAATGTTTGAAACTTCATTTGATTCATGTTTAAACCATTTAGCAAAAGGGTTAAAATGTTTTGAAGAGACTAACCTTATCAATTAGGAAAAATTTCAATTCATGGTTCAGGAGGAATTGTTCTAAGACATAAAATATCTGAAAATGACATGGAAGTAGATACAAGAAAGATTCAAGTAATTGCTAAGCTACCTCCTCCTACTACAGTGAGGGGAGTTAGAGTTTTTCTATGACATGCAGGGTTCTATAGGTGATATATTAATGATTTTTTAAAAATCACCAAGCCCCCATGTCATCTTTTAAAAAAATATGACTTATTTAAATTTAATCAAGATTAATTAAATGCCTTCAATATCTTAAAAGAAAAATTAATCACTACTCCTTTTATAATTTTTCCTGACTGGGAAGACCTTTTGAGTTGATGTGTGATGCGAGTGGTTATGCTATTGCAACAGTATTAGGACAAAGATGAGATAAAATTTTAAAAGTTATGTAGTATGTCAGTAAGGCCCTTAATGAAGCTTAAATTAATTACACTACGAATGAGAAGAAATTATTGACAATAATCCATTTTTTTTGATAAATTTAATCATATCTCATTAGAACTAAATGTATTATTCATACTGATCATTCTATTATTTGATATCTTATGCTAAAGAAGGATGCTAAACCAAGATTAATTAGATGGTCCCTTCTGATGTGGAAATTCAATTTTGAAATAGTGGATAGGAAAGGATCGGAAAATCAAATTGCTGATCATTTATCTAGAATAGAACCAGAAAATACTTGTAATTTTAAAAATGAAATTAATGAAAATTTTCCTGATGAACAACTGTACGCATTATTGATTAGCGTGTTTCGTGGTATACTGACATAATTAATTTTATTATTAGTGATACTATACCATATGGATTAACATAACATCAATGAAAAAAGTTCATTCATGATTCAAGATCTTACTTCTGGGATGACCCTTATTTATATAAAAAAAATGTAAGGATCATGTTATCTAAAGATGTGTACCTTTAGATAAAACCCAGTAAATTATTTAGAAATGTCATGATTCTAAGTTTGGGAGATATTTTTGGTGTTGATAGAACTGTATTTAAAATTTTACAATCTGAATTTCATTGACCTACTTTATTCAGGGATGTGAATATATATGTAAAAACTTGTGATATATGTCAGAAAGTATGTAACATATCTAAAAGCGTTGGAATACCCCTAAGCTTTACTTTAGAAATTGAGATTTTTTGATGTATGGGGTTCAAATTTTAAGAGACCATTTGTACCATTTTTTGGAAACCTATATATTTTAATAGTTGTGGATAATGTCTCATAATGAATTGAGGCAATAGTTCTTCCAAACTGTGAGTCTCACAGGGTAGCTTTATAGATTTAGCATACCCAGAGTGACCATAAGTGATGAAGGAAGCCATTTCAAGAATAGAAAAATTGATACATTAGTAGCTAAATATGGAATTAAGCATAAAATAGCCACAACTGATCATCTTCAAACAAGTGATTTAGCTAAAATTTCTAATTGAGAAATTAAAAGAATTCCAGAAAAGATTGTAAATCCTAATAGAAAGGATTGGTCGGCTAAACCTGATGATGCATTATGGGCCTATAAGAATACTTACAAAACGCTATAGAAATGTCTACTTATAGTCTCAGATTTGGAAAATTTTGTCACTTACCAGTGAAATTAGAGCATAAAGCTTATTGAGCTATTAAGGAATTCAATTATAACTTGAAAGAAGTTGGTGAGAAGAGATTGTTGTAGTTAAATGAACTCAAGAACGTTAGACATGAATCTTATGAAAATGCAAAGATTTATAAAGAAAAGATGAAAAATTGGCATGATCAAAAGATTCTGAGGAAAGGATTTGAACATGGACAAGAGGTTTTGTTTTATAATAAATTGTTGAAACTATTTCCTAGAAAACTTAAGTCCAAGTGATCAGGGCCATTTACTGTAATTATAGTGTATTCATTTGGTGCAACCGACATTCAAGATCCTAAAAATGGTAAATTAATTAAAGTGAACAAACAAAGATTTAAACCTTACATAGGTCGAAATAAACCCATGATTAATGAAGTTCTAACACTGGGCAACTTGAGTAAGAATTTGGATTCTTTGGGCAAACCAAGGTTTGTATTTATGTGTTTATTTGTATGTTAGTGTATTATAGATAGTACTGTTGTTTTGTGTTTTAAATGTAGTTATGTGTTAAGTTGATTAGGTTTGAATTTAGTTTCTTTGATTTTAGTAAGTTATGAGTGTGATGATTTTTTAGCTTCTCATAGTGGCTAAACTTGTATTTGCTCTCTGGTGGTAATTGAATTAACTAGTTTACTACCGCTCAATTCTCAACCGAATATGGGGATTTACTAGAGGCATGTTGGCTTTGGAGATTAGACATGTATATTGAGAGTCTAATACTTCCTTTATCCGACCTTATTGTCATCACGTAGGTGTGATAAACTAGCTGGTGATAAACATGAGGATGATCTTGACATTATTCTTATTATTATTAGATGTGCATATTTTAAGAGATGAGGTAATACTTGAGCTTGACAACACATAAGCCAATGTATCAAATATGATCTTGTTAATGGTTTACCATAATAAAATATCTAGAAGCACCCAATTAATCTTTGGAAGGTGATTCTGTCAGAAATTGGAAGCAAAGAAGGGAGATGTGATGAGAAGGAGGAAGAGCTAGCGTTTTTTCTATCCTTTTGTGTTTGTGAATTTATTGGAGTGAATGAAAACTTGGGGAGGATTAAAATACTTAATTTAAATGACCAAAATGAAATTTGATTAATGCAAAATAGGTTTCATATATACCCAAGGCAAAACTATGCTTAAAATAACACTGGTGCCTATGCGCCAATAGG
>NEWO01000479.1:87362-106322 GCA_003013225.1 Phalaenopsis aphrodite
AGAAACCTTTGGAAATAATTTCATGGGTCAACTCATTTGAAATACCCTTAAATTTTAAAAACACAAAATAACTAAAATAAATAATTTTGGAAAATATAAACATTTAAATGACTTGATTTTTGATCTCCACTATGATTTATGATCCAGAGAACTGAACATAAGAAGTTCAAAATATTTTGAGTTCATTTGATAACTTAAATTGATTTTCAAAAATAAATACTACTTTTGACACTTAAATGATTTTTTAAAAATCAAAATAAAACTAAAAAAATTATGAAACTTAGTTTTTTGAGTTCTCTGTGATCAGGGATATTTTATAAAAATAAAATTATATTTAAAATAAAAACTTGATTTTAGCCTATTTTAAATATTTAAATAATTAAAAATTCATAATAATCACAAAAATAATAAAACTCATGGAAATATCCTAAATTGCTTCCTAATCACTTAGGAAACAATTAGGACTTTTTTCGTGATTTTCTAAATAAAGATATTGAATTTCAAAGCTTAAAAATAATTTTTAAAGGCTAAAAATGAGTCTTCACTAAAATAATTCAAATAAATCAAAGAAAAATAAAAAAAAAATTATTAAATTTGCTCCTCTGAGTCCTCTGACCTTAGAGAGATTTTTCAAAAATACAAAACATAATTTTCACCACCTAAAATATTTTATTTTTATGAAATAGCCATAATTCTAATAAATCATAGAGAATTCAAAAAATCATGAAATTTGGTTCAAAGGCTTCTGTGGTCTAAGTCTACCTCCAGTAAAAATTTCAAAGGATTAGAATTTACCTTGGTTAAGTTAGGAATTTTCTTTGAAAAATCCTATTTTTGCATTAAAATAATTATATAAATTAAATTTTGAAAAATCACATTTTCTCCTCTGTTGTCTTAATTGATCCATAAATGAGTTTGACAAATTATGAGATGTTAGAGCCTTAGGGGCAAATGTGTAATTTTGAAAATTTAGCCTTAATTAGCATTTAGGCTTAAGTCAAGGAGGGGAATGGGTAACCTCTGATATTAATCAATTTATTTGATGCTTGAAACACAAGGGGTCAATTGGTAGAAACTAATCCCACTTTCTTAATTAAGTTAATAAATTTCTAAATTATTAAAATTTGGAAGTTTATAAAAATTAAATAATCCTGGACTTAAGGGTATGACTTTTGAAGTCAATAATTAATCAATTTAATATTCCCATTTTGATTTTCAAATAAAATCCACATCATGAATCATGACCACTTAAGGTTCAACCCATTTCAAAACTAATTAAGACACTCACCTAGGTCTTAAGGGCTTAGTGGTGACTTAGGCTAAAGCAAAATTGACTAAATAAGGATTATAGAAATAAACATAACTAAATCAAAACTCCACTAAGCCCAATTAGGATTAAAAATTTGGTTAAGTGTTCAAATTACACTAACTTCTCCTTCAAGGGGATTCACTCACATAATTTCCAAATTAAATGATAAATGATAATTACCCCTTTCTTAGGATAATTGAGACATTAATGTTCACTAATCATTAAGGGTATTTATAGGATGAATTATTAAAAAACATAATAATTTTAAAAAATAACTCGGGATTTTCCACCAAGCAGCGAGAAAATAGCACGGACCTGCTTCTTTCTCTAGATCTATTGAACACCTCAAAGATCTAATAAACTTAATATATCTTGCTTGATAAAGTCATCCTTAATTAAAAATTTTAAGGACCCACAAAGATATGACATAGGGTTAGGAAAATTATCAGAACTCTACTATTCCTGCTCTTCATAAATGCCCTCACATGCATTTTTAAGTTGCAGGTGGTGGAACGAGAAGACTCGCTAGGTACGCTTTTACAGTTTATAGTATCGTCTTTCTTTTGCCTTTTCCTTACATGTTTCATGCTTGCATTTACCTACATAAACTTGCATGTTAACCATAACCATAACCCGAAACCAAAACTAAAATCAACCAAGATAAAACTCACCACCACAAAATTAAAAATATAAAACAACTCAATATTTAATCACAAACATAACACAAAACTACAACTTTAACTAAATTAAGATATCTCTATCGGATGATCAGGAATCCCTCGGAGGAGGTAACCTACGGTTGCTAACGAGACTTCCCATAGTTTAAATAAAATTATGGAACTCATTAAGTTGAGATTAGTAAGTTCATTTAGACTAAGTGAATCCAATAGAAAATAGTGGTGTCAGAACGAGGGAATCGTAGGATCCTAACCGGTGTCGCTCTAATCAACTTTAATATGCCCTCATAAAATTTAAAGAACTTCAACCATAGGGATACTTGATTTGACATTATAACTTGACACACTAGATAACTCAAACTCATCGCGGCAAGGAGCTTGGGACTAGCAAGGTGGGCAGCACGACCATCTTCAACAGCAAAACCTGTCTTCCCTAGCTAAACCAATCTTCCTTCCTTAGACTTAAACAACAAAGCCATAGGACTTCTAGTTTGCTTGCTTATGCAACGTAAATCCTCACCTTATCTTTAGGCCTTTACATAGTCCTGCTATATAATATAAGCCCTAACTCGTTTTAGGATTTTGAGGTTGTCGTTTGTCACGACTTAAACTCTGACATCTTCCAGGAAATTTGCGTGATCATTTCACATGAATGTAAGCCCTAACTAATAAAATTGGTAGGATTAAACACCTAGATAGTTCTCCTCAAAACTGAAGCCAAACATTAGGATAACTTGGGAATTTATCGGGGTTCTCCCATGGATCCATGACATCCCCTAGTTCTTCCTCCTTTGGACTCTACAATAAAATGTTGCAAATTTGAACCAATCCCCTTTCACACCTTTACATCTGATTTCATTGAAAAGTCCTACCATTTAAAATTCCTTGAAGATAATATTTATTGATTTTTATCGAGAGTCTTCTTAGGTGACTTTGGTCATTTAAGATGTAATTAACTATAGAGGCTTGCCCTTATAGGAAGCATGTCTGAACCCAGCTTAATATAAACCCTATTTAATCTTTTATATTAAATAGGGGAACTTGTCCGCAAATACAAATGTTTCGCAGACCAGACGGACGTCATACTTTCCTCAGTTGATTTGATCAAGCCTCATCCTCAAGTCTTGTGTTTATCATTCGGGATAGTTACAAGATTTGAGGTACAATGCTCTTTCATTTTAAACTATGAAAAATATGAGGTCAATTTGATTTCATACTGCAACGTCCTTTCGAAGCGGGCGACGGATTTCTATTCCGGTAACCGACAGCTTCTTACAGGCAACTCCCCCCACAAACCCCCAAAATAGCGCCGACATCAGGTAAAACTTCTTCTTTAACCATGTGATTTTTCCTTTACCTTGCAATTTCTTCAGCATTTGAGAAGCTTTTGGGTGTTTTAAGAAAAGTAGTGAAGTGGATGAAAAGGTTTTTAGGGAGACTTGAATTATGCTCTAAACTTGCATTTTTGAATCAAATGCATCCTACGTTTGAACTCATTTCTTCCTTTATTTGATTTTCTCTAGTTGCTATGACACCCAAAACCAAAGGGAGTAAGAATAAAGGTTCATTTGAACGTAAGAAACTTGTTAGTTACAAAGCTCAGGAGAGATATAACAAATTTCTCTTTTCAAAGAAACTGATTGTGGAGCAGCATTTCATTAGAAATGATGGTGATGTAGAAAACATCATTTTATCAGTTCATTGGGTAACTTTTTGTTATACCACTATCATAACTCTCATTTCTATTGTTAGAGAGTTTTATACAAATCTCCATAAGGCCTTTGATGATTCCATCTTTGTTAGGGGAAAGAGAGTGAATTTTACTCCTGAGCATATAAATTTACTTTATTCTTTGGGAGATGTACCTGATTGTTTTCACTTTTCATTTGAACCCGCTGACTCCTAGCTTAATGGTATCATTAAGTTCTTAGCTGATGGAAAGAAAACCTGGAAGATTAGAAATGACCACAAGGTAAATTTTTCTTCATTAAAATTAAATGCTCCATCTAGGGCATGGGATTGTCTTATTTTAGCCAAGCTTTTTCCTTCTATTAATCTCAATGAGGTTATCAGAGAGAGGGAAGCTTTGAACTATTGTATTACGACAATGAAGAATATTGATATTGGTTCTCTTATCTACAAATCTATCATCAGTGATGTAATGGGAAGTTCTACTTTAGGGTTAGGATACTAATCCCGACTTTCTATATAGATGTAAAATTTGTTCTATGCCATTACATGCTTAATTTCTTTAATAGTTATTCTTAATTTGCAACAAAGTCAAAAACTTGATCCAAAGAAAAAGCTAGGTAAGTTTTTCACTATGAAACAAATAAGAATACAATTATAAGATTTAAATATGGGATACTACACAAGTATATGTATTGTTATCAAGTAATATAAGACTTTTTTATTAAGCCACGAATATTGAACCCACAAGGAGATTAGCAATACACACTTAAGAAAACTTGAAATTTTAGAAATTTTAGATGACAAAAATCTACTTACCTAAATATTCTTACTTAAACTTAAGATGCTAAAATAGGAATGCAAATTCGATTCTTTTTGTAATATTTGATTTATGAAAATAAGGTAAGCAGCTAATTAAATTAACTAAATACTTGCAAGATGAAGGCAGTATAAGTAAAATATCATTTTCCTTATCATGAATCCATAATAAGTAGAGAAATTTTGTTGGGAAAGTTTTCTAAATATGTTGTGCCAAATAGGATCAATAATTTTTTTTACCCTTACTAGAGTGCTATAAAAAACAATGGCTAATTTATAGTTTGAATAGTCTTGAAGACCGGTTAGGTAGGAAAGATACTAGCTCTCACTCTAGAGTTCTCTTTTCTCCCTCCACCTGGTGGCTAACATCTCGTATCAAAACCTAAAAGTATAAATCAAATTGGGGGTATAGTCTGTTACTCTAAATTCCTCTAATTCTACATCCTTAAAAAGTTTATTTCCATATTTATTTGCACTCAACACTATGAACTACATTCTCATCCATGAAATCAATATGTGATTCTAAACCATTTGTTGATTGAGACAATACCATCTCGGGTCTTACATGTACTCATAACAAATATTAACATCATAATTGGCCAAATCAAGAAGTGAATGAAGTGCAAGGTTTCAAATCATCACAACTTATTCGAACATTGAAGCCTAATCCTTCACACAACTTCCTTTCAACACTTATTTACTTATCATTTTAAAGAAAAAGATAAAGAAAACTACACAGAATCCATGGAGAAAACACAACCACACATGAGTTTAAAAGTAGAAATCATGCACACAAATAAGAAATCTAAATTAAAACCAAGTGTAGTCACAAAGATAAACACTTATCTCAAATCCTCTCCACCAAATGTCTTGAAGTTCCTTCGAATTCTCTTCCTTCACTAGCAATAAAAACTAAACACTCAAAATAAAATAAAAAGAAAGTGGTTGACGGCGTACTTGGATGAATGATGGGTGTAGATTGTATGGGTGACTGGCCTTTGGCAGTTGGCTTCGATGATCCAAGTCTTCTTTAATATAAATTCAAAAGGTGCCTTGGTGTCCTTTCAAAATGTGTCTCTATTCAATGAATCTTCTAGAAGTTGCCTCCTCAAAAGTCAATTGAATAAATTTTTGTGTCCATAGGATATTTCCAACAATTTTACCAAGGGTTACTTCAAACACCTCTTCAAAAATTCATCCAAATTCAATGAATAATCATATAACTACTTCTGCCACTTAAGCGAGGAACGCTTAGGCGCGAGCCTCTGGCGCTTAGGTGTCAAACATGGGCGCTTAGGTGCTCCAGTTCATTTTTGCACCTTTCTTCCTTTTTACTCCAAATTTGACCCTTTTACACTCCTTTTAGCATTTTTCATCCATTTGACTGTACCTAAAAGGAAAACACGTGAATATCACATAATATCTCAAAAATAAGTATAAAAATGTTCATAAAAATACTATATATTTAGGTGTATTAGATTCCCGTCTCTTTTTTTATCCCTTTATTAGTAGTTTGGCGTTGTATTTGAGAAAAAGAAGGAGTTGATGCATCCATTGAAGCCCGTTAGTAAGGCCAATGTAGATTTATAGGTGAAACATGCTGTTTTTAAACATGGCGCTAGTTCTTTTGAACTTCCTTCTACTTCTGGACCATCCACTTCTCTTGCTTTAATGAAACCTTCTACAAGCATGGATTATATATTGGAACGTTTGAAGATTGTAGAAGGTGATGTTGCCATTACTCGAAACCAAGTGTATGAAAATGCAAATTATTTGGAACATTTGGATTTGCAGCTCAAATGATGAAGCGATTATGATGTTGGTATTCATGTTTTTCTGTTGCAATTGTGTAAACAGAACAACAGTATTGAAGGAGATAAAGCATTGGAGTCTCTTGTAATTCAACCCCATCGGTGATGATGATGATGATGTTGATGATGATAATGATGATGATGATGGGAATGACTAGCAGTACTTTTCATGTGGATGTAGTGGACTTTTATATTTATGTTTCCTTGTCAGTGCTAAAATGTTGTATTTTAAATTTCATGTAGTGGATTATATATTTTTCGCTTCTTCTATTTAGGATGAATTGAATTAGCCTTTGTTATTATCGAAAAATTCCATATGAAAACTTGAACAGAAATTCACTTATGCATATTTGTATATTCTTCTTATACCTTTATTTTTGGTAATACAATCATGTGGTAAAAAGTAAGTTATTTTTTTCTCCCTATTTTTTTTCTTACTTTTAATGTTATTCATGTTAAAAATCAAGTTTTTTTTGTGCAGGAAGTGGGGGGGGGGAGGAAGAAAATTTTTTAAAAGCTTAACTTTAGTTGTTATCATGTAGTCTACATAGTAATTTGATATCACTTTAAAATAACTTGTGGTATGTGGACCCGTGATATCTGGCGTCCTGTGGCTTCCTTTCAAAGACAGAAGATTTATTGGACCCGCGATATTTGTGCCCCAACTCTCAAAAGACCACAACACTATTGTTGAATGTAGCGCATTTGAGAGTTGGTGTAAGACCACTCTATGTATCTGACATTGGTGGTATATCCTCACTGTTTGCAGGCAATCTGTCATCAGCCAGTAATACCCTAGTCTCCTGATCTTCAATTTTATCTTGGAACCAGATTGGTGAGCTCCATAAAGTTTGGAGAGCACCTTTTTGAAAATTTCTTGGGCCCCTCTTCTCTACAGAGACATTTGAGTCTCATTTGATCGAAGGAACTTCTATATAGAACATTGTCAATCAAAGCATAGGATGATGCTCTCTTCTTTATCTTGTGGGTCAATGACTTATCATCTGACAACTTTCTTTTTTGAAAATATTCCATAGTCCTCTTCGTCTTCTGTGACTGTTGTAATTGCCACTTCATTCTTGAACTTGTGCAGACTTTCCACGTCGATCTGTGAGAGCAGTGTTGTCCCTACACCATTACATCGATGGAATCCTTCTGCGAACAGACAAATTCCTTAACGTGTTTGCAAGGGAACCAATAAGAGTGTTCTCTCCTCTCAGAATTTTGTATAGCATCACGTTAGGAATTCATTCCAACAGCTTCATCGTATAGTACATGTACTATTTTAGCTTTAGTTTGAGAGTTATGTACTATACTACTACCTGTAGGATGATCAACTACTAATTGTCGGAGATGTTGATGTCTGTTATAAGACCAATTCTAGTCCAGTTATCAAAGCTTCATATTCAACCTCATTACTCATGCACAACTATATTAAGTGGTAGGAATAACACAACATCCCTCGCTCTAGAGTGATGAAGATTAATCCGAATCTTGCTTTATCAGGTACCATTGTTTGTGAGTCTCCATCCTTGTGTGATGACAAAGCTCCATTGAAGAACATCTTCCAACTATAGTCATTGAGGTCTTCTAAACTCATATCTATTCATTCAATGACTCGTTGAGTGGAGAATTAGCTGGTAGTGGGTGTGCTGCGGGGAAATCTACTAAGATATTTTCTTTGACAATGTGAAGAGGTACAAAAGTTTTGTAAATTTGCAATAAAATCATTTACCACCTTGCTAACCTACTGAAAAGCATCAGTCGGGTCATAATATATTACAACGGGTTAACTTTTGAAATAAGGCTAATCTTGTGAGAAAACATATAATGTCTTTGCTTTTGTTTGTCGAATATTAGAGCAAAATAATGATCCTCAATAAGAGGGTACTTTACCTTCATCAAAGTTAGACGTCAATTCAAGTGGTAAAGAGTGCTTTCTTTACCCTTCTCATTGAATTAAGCTAACAGGGACTCTGAGAGACTCGTTTAAAGTTGTGGCATAGAGTATCAAAGGTCTTTGACCGCGACTTTATATATGCTTAAAAATATAAGTATTTAATACTACTTTTAAAAGATTTACTTCCTCAACAACTATACTAAATCCTTAATAACAGTTATAGATTCGATAAATATGGATGAAATAAATATTCAATAATTGTAAAGTCACACTTATCAACGCAAGTATACGTATCGCTCAAGTACTATAGGGCTCTAATGGAGTCCTAGATATCGATCCCACAAGGAGTAAGTTTAGAACTACAAACCTAGATTTTAGAAAAGCAATACTTTAATTACAATAACGAAGTTCAATTTGCTTATCTGTCACTAATAGGCAATTGAAATAAATATGTAATTTTAATAACTATTAAATAACTAATGATACTAATGAAGGTTTAAATGTGATATTCAATATCTAAGAAAGCATCATTCTTCTTGTCAAGAAATTATAGTGAATAGATAAAGTGAATCGGTTCAATCTGTATTGTGCCAAATAGGAGCATACCTACTCTTTACCCTTTGGTCCAGACATAAAGAACATTGACTAATCCTACACTTGTTTACTGAATCTGTGGCTAGGTTGGGAGGATATCGGCTCTCACTTCGGAGCTCCCACGTTCCCCTCACCTGAGGGCTAACATCTACACTTCAGCAACCAAACGATAGGACCGAATTGGGGATTTTAGTCTGTCACTCTAAAATCTCCAATTCTACGCCCGATAATACTATTTCCCTATTTATTTGCTCCCAACTTTCAAGGGCTTTGACCTCCCTGAATCTTGGATGTAATCTTCACTTTAGTTGTAAAACTCAACATATTTTAACAAATCAATTGGCTAGATTGAAAGTAAATTAAAATCAAAGTGAAAACTTCATCACAATTTCTTAAACATTTTCATGGCTTCACAAATTCAAATCACCATTTCACAAATCCCGAGACAAGGAGAAAGAGAGAGAAAACTACACAGATCTCATGGGGAAAACAAAAAAAAACTCGGAATTCATATATAAAATCAAAGTCATACAAACTACAACAAGTAAATAACTTATCTCTAATTTCTCCTCAAGAAAACTCCTCGAAGTTCCTCTGAATCTCTTCCTTTCTTTACAACACAGAATTCCTCTTCGAAGCAGCAAGGAGGAAGAAATTTCTCACTTTCCTTCCACTCTTACAATCTCTCGAAAAATTCATCACAATTTTGACACCTAGTAAATTCTCTATACACTAATGGAACCTCTCTAACCTCCAGGACTCCCTAATTTTCATCCAAAATATTCTTTTAAAGTTGTGAATGAGCTTTCCCAAGAGTTGTCTAAGCATCCCTTCAAAATTTGGCCTTATCAAAAGCCTGATTGGGCATAACCATCGAGCTCACAGTCAGCGGCCTTGAGGGAGCCATCGGCAGACCTTCTTAATGAATTAATTCTAGAGTCTCGGGAAAATCTCACCGTCGGCGGGGTCGATGGAGCCGTCAGCGCCCTAGTTCAATTCTTCACATTTTTGTCTTTTTCACTCCAAATTTGCTCATTTTTGCATCTTTTTGCTCCAATGATCCTAATTCATCATTCCTGCAACAAAACATCAAAAAAACCTTTCTTTAAAGTGCAATATCATCAAAAATAGTATAAAATATGTATGTATGAAAATCTTAACATATTTTCCTTTGGTCAAAATCCACCAAACTTAACTATTACTTGTTCTCAAGTAATTTTAGTACTACATAGAAGTTATGATCTATTTTAGTAAAGTTTTAATTCGGAAATACTATAAGTTTGCTTTAAATAAATATCATAGTGAGATTTTCAGAAAAAATTCAAGTAATTGAATTAACTCTATAGCCACAAAATTATCTAGTCATCAAGTTTAAGAGTTCTAGTCTTCTATTCATTCCAATAATGACTATATGTTGCAATATTAAGTCACTTAGAATATTCAAAAGATAGGAACATCATGAGAACTCTACTAGTAAAAGATCTATTCCATAAATATAAGTTCAGGAATTTATTTAGGTTTTCCCTTTAGGTAGGTCCAGTGAAGCCAATTTTTGATTAGGCATATACTCAAGCTTTTCCTCACTGCCATAATTTTTCTTCTTTCCTCTTTTTCATTTGGATTGCTTTCAATCCTATATGTTTTTCTTTTCTTTTCAGGGATTATTTTCAATCCTTTATTTTTCCTTTTTCAAGTGAGGATTACTATATCTGGATAGCCTTTAATGATTTTGAACATCACCTTTCTTTCCCTAAATTTGAAACTCAAAGCATTCCTTTACCTTATAAATATTTCATAATTTTTACATCATTGAGCCCCAATCTTTTCTTCTCAAATGAATTTCCAGATTCTTAATACTTCAAAATATAGTTTGCTTTACTTTAAATAGTTAACTATAATCTTTTTCTTTTATACTAAATATCTTAAGTTACAAAATTAATTTTTATTACAAAAATATTTCTTTAAATCTACTATAATATTTAAAAAGTTACAAAAATAGAGTTACCTGAATTAAATTCACTACATAAAATCATATAAATAATTTTTGAAAATATTGAAATAGAGGACATCTAATAGTAAATATTTTTCTTCCCTCCCCCAAACATAAATTTTTCAATATAAAATAATACAGGTGGAAAGAAAACTCTAAATATAAATCATACCTTAGTATTTTAGGCATTTTCATCATTATGAAATTTTTGCAGTCCTTCACAACATTTCTACTTCACCTGGTCTGTAATATTAAGAGCTTTCTACACATATAAATCATTAGAGGAATTTCTGGGTAATAAAATTTTGAAATAAGTATAAAACTAAAATATTAAACAAGCACAATATTTCCTAACACAATCACAATACTAAATAAAACAATTAAAATTAAAATGTGAAATAAAAATCACATTACATTACAATTAACAATTATTTACTCAACATCTATTAAACTACACATGCAAATTTAACTATAACACCAACTTTATAACAAAAATTAAAATTATCCAAGTACACATAATAATAAAAATAAAAGTTCAAATATAAATAAACATCCATTTCTATTACAAAAAGATCACAAAAATAAAAGTACAAATATAAGTACATCAATTACATTCAAATATCAAAATCCCAAACTATGTCTTCATTGCCTTGATCAACAGGTGGATTGGGTTGATATTGAGTATATCGGGGGCACTCATGAAAAGTAACATCAGACTCACCTCTGTAGTGTCGGGCCTAAGCTTCATAATAAGCTACCTCAAAATTTGAATGCCTTTGAAGGTGCTCACTATCGTAATCGTATAGACAATCTAAACCTCCAATCCTTTCATTTATGAACTTTATGCTCTTCTGCTGCAAGGTCAACTCATTCATCAAGTCAGTTAGGGTAGGGGAACTAGAAGGTGGAATGTCATAACTTGTAGAGGGGACATCTCTACTAGTAGAAGGTTCTTGACTTCTACTCCCTGTTCTCCATTTCTCATGGATTCATAAGTTTTTAAATTGGCCTTACTAATGGGTTTCATAGGGTAAACCCATTCTTCATCTCCAATTTCCACTCTAGAAAGTTTGTAAATTGCATAAATAAAGCCAGGATGTCCTAAACCTTCACTTGTCTCACTCCTTGTCGTAGTCAATATATTCTTAAGAATAATTCTCCCCACATTTATAGTTCTATTATTCTAAATACAAAAATTCAAAATAACTCTATCTCTAGTTACCTCACTATGGTGATAAGTCGGTAATAGAGTAGAGGAAGTGAAATAGTGTCACGCCTTAGAGGTGTCATTTAACATGGAAGCAGAAAAATTTACCCATTCTCGTTGTTTTATCTTCCATGTTCCTTTCCCATCAGTGAGAAAGTTGATCACATCATTTAAGGGGCCTTTCATTGTACTAAAGGATTCTTAGTGGCAGCTATAAGAGTCTGGAACTTCGTAAAAGGTGTTGATGCGGGCGGCAGTAAATTCAAAAGGAAATCCCTGCACTTGAACAATTCTATCTTCAGAATAGATTACATTGGCGTAGAACTCCTTCACAACATTTGCATCAGCTTTATTGGTGGTTTAACAAAATTTTTCCCACCTCCGCTCGACAATAACTTGTTCAATTTCTCCTCTCGGACTTTTAAAAACTAGATCTTGTATACACTTCTTTCCTTTAAATATTAAAGTAAATCTTGTTTCAGCCATCACATTGACAAAGTGAGACTCATCGAACTCAACCCATCTCTTTTATCGTGGAGCCATTTCAATCTAATCAAATCATAGAAAAATTTCTAAATATACTTCAAATATTCAAAGAATGGCTTCCAATAGAAATTCAAAGAGTTCAACACTAAGGTCCATGAATTTCTTCCCAAATTTTCTTCACATTCTCAAATTTTTCGAATCTCCTCAATGTGGAAGAAATCCATGGTGAAAATCAAATATTTTTATTTAGGAGTGAAGCTCTTACCTAGAGATGATCAAATCCGGTGTCAAAAAGCCTTGAAATCACCTCCCAATCCAAGATCTCTCAAGCCCTAGGTCGAAAATGACAATTTTAGGAGGAAGGGGATGATGAATGGTGGTAATTAACTGGTTAAAATCACGATTAAAGGTGTTTTTTCACGAGCTCGCTGTCGGTGGGGTCGACAGCTCCGTCGGCACGCTCTATTGAAATTAAATCTTAAGTTTTGGGAAAAATCTGCCATCGACGGGCTCTACTGATTTTGGTTCAAATCCCGGATTTTCGCAATTTCGATCAATTTCAAGCCTTAACGACATCTTTTCAATCATTAGAGACATAATTTTAAGTGAGTAAATGATGTAATTAGCACAAATAAACTTCCACAACACAAAACATCACATTTATATATAAATTCCAAGGGGTACAATATACGTTACATAACACACCTAAGTTTGGTATTTTCTCAACCTCAACACATTAATTCAGCGTCGCAATCCAAGCCACAACACTCAAAATGCTGAAAACAAAAACATCCTATTCTTAACCTCAACTATATAGAGATCTCAAAGCATAATTTTAAAGAAAAGCAAATACAAAGTTGAAATCAAAATACATAGATAGACAGACAGGTAGTAATATAAATCTACTATTCTTCAGATTCAATACTAGATTCTCCTCTGAGATCACCCATTGATTGCGCATGAATGAAGTAGTTGTAGAAGGGTGAGAATGGAAATTATTCAGTAGAATCCTCCTCTATCAATTTCATCCTCCTCATCAGTCGTATCAAACTATCTTCTAAATGTCTAGAATGATCAAAATGTTCTTTCATCCTCCAGTCCAGATGATCAAAGAGATCAGAGATATTATTAATCACATTCATGACATTTTGTACCTCCTTCAATTTCTTGATTCTGCACAGGATCACCAGAGTCTTGTCAGGAATTAAGGGTTGAACTGGCAATGAATTTTTAAGATGCTTGATATACTATAATAGCCATGTCATTTTCATCTTTAAAAGCTAGGAATCTCTTAGTTGGGTCCAAAGGCTTCCAGGGTAGAAGTACATTTTCCCAATTTTTGTAAGACACTTGGAACAGACTGCAAAGTGAGAAAATTATAGAAGGGTGTTCAAGCCCATAAGTTGATCCATGAACGATCAGGCTAAAAACCAACTTCACAATTATTGATCCAATGTCGATCGACAGTCCCATTTGGATGCAGTAATTCAAAATAGCACTTTCTTTAGAAACTTTACTAATCTTTATGGTCGGTAATAGTTTCACAGAAATGAAAAAGTGCCAATATTTTGAAAAGAGATTTAGGAGAGTCGCAGAAAAACTAACATACACGTTTTCTCTTGTTTCCCAGTCGTCAGTTTCGTCCGTTAAATACTGGTAAATTTCATCATCTGGTTTCTTGTCGGGACGAAATTAGAATAGTGGCAGACAAGGATGTTCTCTATCATATATATTTCGTTGATTCGTGCAGGAGTGAAAGTGATCCATCTTCCTTGCACATAAGCAACTCGCTCATTGATTCCTTGTAAATTTGGTTAAAATTCTTTTACCATAGGAACCACCAGGGCGGCGGTAGTGTAGCACAACACTTCCCATCTTTGTTGCACTATCATTTTTTCAATTGCCATCGTGGGATTATTCAATCCGTGATTTATGAATCCTCATTCCCTGATCAATCTTTTCTTCCTCAGTAACTTGTTGAAGATTCGCTGCGCTTCCGCACTAATAAACTTTTGCGGATTGAAAACTCGCATTCTAGAATTATCAGGGGAATTGGATGCCATATGAATGAAATTGTTAGATTTTCACTTTATTTTTTGAAGAAAAATATGAACTAGGAATCAAATTTTGGAGTTTAAAAGGGTAACTCCCGCCCAAAAACCGCCAAAAACTGCCATTTGAACCCAAGTAACCGCAATTTCGCCGGTCTCACCGTCGGCGAGGTCGAGGGTGTCATTGGCGAGCCTCTGTATTTATTTTGCCTAGACTCTCAAGAAAAACCCATCGTAGGTGACATTGAGGGCGTCGATGGCTCCCAAGGCAAAAAGTGTACAATTTTGCTCTGGTCCGAATGCATTCCAATTTTTCTCTAGGGATCCAATTTTTATGATGATTTAAGGGTAAATAAAAGTAGTAAATCTTAATACTACTACAAACTAACAATAATTTCAAATACAAACTACTATAATCACGATAAAAGTAAAGATAAATATGGGTTGCCTCCCAATGAGCGCTTGGTTTAACGTCGTCAGCCCGACCTATTCAGGTGTCATTTAGGTTGACTGATCATTAAAACCTCTTTAAAATTTGGGCTTTTACCCTCAAAATATGGTTTTAATATGTATCCATTTACTTTAAATCTATTTCCTATCTTCTGATCTTCAATCTCAACAGCTCCGTAAGTATAAACTTGAGTCACCGTAAAGGGTCCTAACCAACGAGACTTCAATTTCCCAAGAAATAATTTCAGCCTAGTGTTGTAAAGCAAAACTTCTTGTCTTGGTTCAAAGTTCTTTTGGTTAATCTTTGAATCATGCCATAACTTTAGTTTCTCCTTATAAATTTCATCATTATTATAAAATTCATTTCTTAATTCTTCCAATTCATTTAATTGTAACAATCTCTTCTTACCAGCATCTTTCAAATTATAATTGAATTCTTTAATTGCCCAATATTCTTTATGCTCCAATTCTACGGGTAAGTGAAAAATCCTTCTAAAAATCAGTCTGTAAGGGGCAATTCCAATAGGAGTTTTGTAAGCAGTCATGTAAGCTCATACTGCGATATCAAGTCTAGTGGACCAATCTACTCTTCTAGGGTTTACAATCTTTTCGAGTATTTGTTTAATGTCTCTATTAGAAACTTCAGCTAACCCACTGGTTTTAGAATGATAGGCAGTATAGATTCTATGAATAGTATTAAATTTTTCTGCCAATCTCTGAATATATGTATTCCTAAAATGTGATCCTCCATCAGTGAATCATCCTACGCATTCCGTATCTAGTGAAAATATTTTTCATTAAAAATCTTGAAACACTTTTAGCGTCACAACAAGGTAATGCTTGTGCTTTAATCCACTTAGAAACGTAGTCCACTACAATTAATATATATAAGTTCTCAAATAAAGGAATAAATGGTCCCATAAAATCTAATCCCTAAACATCAAAGATTTCAACTTCTAACATGAAATTTAGAGGCATTTCATTTCTTGTAGATATATTGCCTACTCGTTGACTTTGATCACAAGTTTTTATGTATCTATAAACATCTCTAAAGATAGTAGGCCAATAAAATCCAGCTTGTAAAATTTTGTAAGCTGTTTTATCAATCCCAAAATGTTCTCCAAATTCAGAATCATGATATTTCTGAATGATCAACTTAGTTTCTTCATAAGGTACACATCTTCTCATAATCAGATCCTTACATTGTTTATATAAATAAGGCTCATCCCAAAAATATGCTTTCGCATCATGAATGAATTTCTTTTATTGTTACAATGTCATCATAGGTGGCAAAATATCACTTACAATATAGTTAACAATATCAACATACCATGGTATTTTCCACTCATTAATATTATAAAGTTATTCATCAGGGAAACTGTCTGTAATTTCATTGTCAGCGTCAGATGATTCATGATTTTCTAATAATGACAAATGATCAGCAATTTGATTATCAGTTCCCTTTATATATATCAATAACCACAAGATCAAATTCTTGCATCAAAATTATCCATCTAATCAACCTTGGTTTGGCATCCTTCTTTTGCATCAGATATTTATTAACAGAGTGATCAGTATGCACAACATATTTAGCTCCAATTAAATAAGATCTGAATTTATCTAAAGCATATACAATGACGAGTAACTCTTTTTCAGTGACAGTATAATTAATTTATGCATCATTAAGAGTTTTACTAGCGTAGTATATAACTTTAAAAATCTTTTCATACTTTTGTCCAAGAACAGCTCCAATAACATAATCACTAGCATCACACATCAATTTAAATGGTTTCTCCAAGTTAGGTGAAACTATAATCGGTGCTGTGATTAATTTTTCCTTTAATAACTCAAAGGAATTTAAGCAGCTTTCAGTAAATTCATATTTCTTGTCCATTCCTAAAAGTTGGCATAAAGGTTTGGTAATTTTTGAAAAATCTTTAATAAAAAGGCCTGTAAAATACAACATGTCCAAGAAAACTCCTAACCTCTCTTACATTAGTAGGAGGTGTTAGTTTAGATATAACTTGAATTTTTGCAGGGTCTGCTTCCATATAACTCCACTCCAAAATTTTATGCTCTAATACAATTCCTCCTGCAACCATAAATCGATATTTCTCTCAATTTAGAACTAAATTAGTTCTTTCACATAACTCCACTCCAAAACTTTTTCAAGATAATTTAAGCATGCGTCAAATGATGTTCCAAATCCATAAATACTTCTAATCCATCATCAATTAATTTACTAAATATGGACATCATACATCTCTGGAATGTTGCAGATGCATTACATAATCCAAAAGGCATTCTTCGAAAAGCAAAAGTTCCAAAAGGACTAGTAAATGTTGTCTTTTCTTGATCCTTGGGAGCAATAAGAATTTGATGGTAACCGGTATATCCATCTAAAAAACAAAAATATTTGTGCCCAGCAAGTCTATTTACTATTTGGTCTAAAAAGGGTAAAAGGAAGTGATCTTTTCTGGTGGCAGTGTTTAATTTTCTATAATCAATGCAAATACGCCACCCAGTAACTTGTCTGATAGGTATTAATTCATTATTTTCTTTTGTTTCAACATTCACTCCTCCTTTCTTAGGAACACAATGAATTGGACTTACCCACACACTATTTGAAATGGGAAATATAAATCCAGTGTCTAACCATTTTAAAATTTCCTTCTTAACTACTTTCATCATTGGATTTAATCTCCTTTGTGGATCAACTCTTAGTTTATATTGTTCATCTAATATAATTCTGTGCATATAGATTAAAGGATTGATTCCCTTAATATCAGCTAAGGTCCAACCAAAAGCTTTCTTATATCTTTTCAATGTAACTAACAGTCTTTGCTCTTGCAAATCATTTAATTCTGAAGATATAATAATTGGTAATGTAGATGAGTCTCCCAGAAACACATATTTCAAGTGGCTAGGCATTACTTTCAACTCACATTCAGGTAGTTTTATAATTGACAAAAATATATTCTTATCAGCATTTTCCGTAATATCTAACATCTCAAATCTTTCCTGAACATAATCTAATTCTTCATTTTGTAATTCATCCAGAATAACTTCATCACTATCTTCAAATTATTCTTTCTCTTCAAAATTTTCTTTAAAATGTTCTTTCAATAGACGTTCACTAATTTCCATGTGAAAACATTCATTATCTCTTTCAACAGCAGGGTATTTCATAGATTTCACAATGTTAAAAGTCACTTCTTGATCATTAACTCTCATAGTTAATTCTCCTTTTTGAACATCTATCATAGCTTTTGTAGTAGCTAAAAATGGTCTCTCTAAAATGATAGGTATTTCTTTATCTTCCTCCATATCTAAAACAATGAAATCCACAGGAAAGATAAATTTATCCACTTTTACTAACACATCTTCTATAACTACCTTAGGATATGTAACTGAACGATCCGATAGCTGTAGAGTTACAGAAGTAGGTGAGACTTCTCCTAATCCTAATCTTTTGAAAATTGATAGAGGCATGAGATTAATGCTGGCTCCCAAATCACATAAAGCTCTTCCATAAAATTTTTCACCGATAGCACACGGTATAGTGAAACTACCACGATCTTTTAATTTTTCAGGAAACTTTTTCTGAATAATTGCACTACACTCTTAGCTAAGTGCAACAGTTTCAATATCCGTGAACTTCCTTTTCTTGTTCAAAATATCTTTCATAAATTTGACATAATTGGGCATTTGCTTTAAAGCTTCTACGAAGGGAATATTTACCGTTAATTTATTAAGAATTTCTAAAAATTTGAAAAATTGTTTATTCTGTTTGTGTTGCTTCAATCTTTGAGGAAACGGTGGTAGAGGTTTCTCCACAGTAATTTTCTTTGGTGTAAATGGATATTCTAAGTCTGGGTATTCATGATCCTTTTCTTTTTCGGTATCCAGTCTCTTTTTCAGTTTCCGTTTCTTTTTGTACTCTTGTCTCCAATTATTTTACACTTCATAATTGTATT
>NEWO01000479.1:106358-118094 GCA_003013225.1 Phalaenopsis aphrodite
TTTATCTTCCTCCATATCTAATACAATAAAGTCCATAGAAAAAATAAATTTATCAATTTTAACAAGCACGTCTTCTATAATCCCTTTTGAATAAATGATAGATCGATCAGCTAATTGAAGGTTACAGTAATAGGAGAAATATCAATTAAACCTAACATTCTAAATATAGATAGAGACATCACATTAATGCTCGATCCTAAATCGCATAAAGTTTTTCCACATAATCTTTCTCCAATTGCACAAGGAATTGGTAAGCTAGAAGAATCTTTAAGTTTCTTAGGAAGTTTTTCTGAAATATAGCGCTACACTCCTCACTTAATGCAACTGTCTCGTAATCCCCAAACATCATTTTCTTGTTTAATATCTCCTTCATTAATTGGCATCTGTTCTAAAGCTTCAGCGAAAGGAATATTTATCGTTAACTTTTTAAGTACTTCCATGAACTTTGAAAATTGTTTATCCAACTCATGTTGTCTAAGTTTTTGAGAAAATGGAGGTGGTAGTTTTTCTAAATTAATTTTAGTTGGAGATACGAAATTTTTCAAATCCTTAGAAACATGTTCTTTAGGTCTTTTAGTTTCCTTTATTTTTCTCACAACTTCTTTCTCTTTTCTAACCACATTATTTATATCATTTTCACTTCTTAATTGGACAACATCTATTTGTTCATCATTCTTCTCTTTAGGGTTGATCTCAGTGTTGCTAGGAAGTGTTCCTTGAGATCTATTGCTAAGTAAATTAGCAATTTGTCCAAGTTGATTCTCTATGTTTCTAATCGCAGTATTTTGACCTTGCAATTGGTTTCACATTTGTAATACAACTTCTTCTATAGACATCTTCTTATCCTCAAATTGTTGATCATTGTTAGAGTTTGGTGGATATGAAGGTTTATAGTTTGTATTCACTTGATTATTCCACTTTCATAAGAATTTGCAAGATTATTTTCTCATTTTTGGTTTCCACCACCAGTAGTATGATACCAGTTAAAATTAGGTTGGTACTTCCAACTTTGATTGTAAAAGTCAGAATAATGATTGTTTATGGTATTTAAAGTCTTATATGACAAGTTAGAATTAATCATATGCCCTAATGAACTTTTCTCACTTACTGGAGTAAATTGAGGTTGATTCATTCCAAATTGGTCCAAGTTCTTTGATATTGTAGCAACCTGAGATGCATGAATTGCAATCGCATTTGTATCATGAACATTGGCTACCTTTTTAGGATTGTCCTTTGTAGAGGGCCATTGAAATTCATTTGTAGCCATTTTTTAATTAACACATCTGCTACATCAAATAGTTTTTACATTAATGATCCACCAGCGGCAACATCAATTGTAGACCTAAGGGATCCTACTAACCCATTGTAAAAAGTTTGAATGATTAACCAATCGGACAGAGCATAATGTGGACACTTAAGAGTTCCTTAAATCTTTCTCAGGTTTCGTATATTGATTCTTCTTTATACTGACAAAATGAGATAATATCGTTTCTAAGTTTAGTAGTCTCTGAAGGTGGAAAATACTTAGCTAAGAACCAATTTTTAATAGAGTCAGGTGCTGATGAGTATAAACACATTTTAGTCTTATTCCTCAATGAGAAAGGAAAAAACCTTAGTATAACAGCATCGTCTGACATGTCGTTATAACGAAATGTAGCACAAAGATCTAGAAATTTGATAAGTGTAAATAGGGATCCTCCGAAGAAGTTCCCCTAAACTGGTTGTTCTGCACTAGTTGGATAATCGATGGATTTATTTCAAACGAGTCGGCTTCTACGACAGGGGTTTGTATACTTGAGTGAATTTCATCAGTCGTAGGATTTACATAATCCTTCAATGATTTATGAAGATTTTCTAAATTATTGTTTTGAATGTTTTCCATTTCTATTTCTAATTTTTCAAGTCCTTTCTGTTTTTAGATTTCTTTCCTTCTTTCTAACTCAGGATCATAAGATACAAGTCTTACAGATCCTTTGTTTCGCATACGCAACACAACAAATAATACATGAATAATTAAACAAATAAAACAAAAAATATATTCAACACTATAAAACATTTTCACAAACACCTTGTTTTTCACACAAACAGTTTTTTTCACAACACTTCATACAAAAAATAGTTTTCACACAAAAACTATTTTTACGACACTACAGTCTAAGCCTAATTATTTCAACTAAAATTGTCCTAAAAGTCAATATCAACCGTTGTGATCTCTGGCAACGGCATTAATACCTTTATCCCGATATTCATTTTTATATGTAGAATTTAAGAAGTTGACACCACTACTTGAAGATTTTAATCCCCGGTAATGACACTGAAAACTTGATCTCAAGCAAAGTAAGATTTCAATTATATTTCTAGGGATTCTACGCAAGTATACGTATTGTTATCAAGTCATATAGGATTTTCTGATTAAGCCTCGAATATCGATCTCATGGAGATCGAGGTTAATCACGGTGACTTTCAAGACAAATTCTAGTTTAGAATAACACGCCCTAGCTTGGAAGGTCGATAAAAGTTTGTTTTTGATTTTATCCTACAATTATCACTATAATACTTCTACTTCTAAATTAAAATACTTAGTGAAAATCAAAAAGTGTGATTTTTAATATATTAAAAGTATTATTCCTTATGCAATGAAAGTAGTGACATGTGTAAAAGTAAAACAAGTACTGAGAGAGATTGTGACAAATAGAAGCAATTATATTATTTACCCTTATTAGAGATGTTATAAAGAACATTGGTTAATCTAAAGTTTGAATAGTTTTGAAAACGGGATAGGCATGGAAGATACTAGCTCTCACTCTAGAGTTCTCTCTTATCTCTCCACCTAGAGGCTAACATCCCGCATCAAAACTTAAAATAATAGACCAAATTAAGGGCTTTAGTATGTCACTCTAAAGTCCTCTAACTCTATACCCTTTAAAGATTATTTTCTTATTTATTTGCACTTAACTATATGGACTATATTTTCATCCATACAATCTCATGTGATTCTGCCACAGTTGATTCAGACAATACCATCCCGGAACTTACATGTTCTCACAACAGATTTTAACATGCAAGTTGATCAAATTTACATGTAAATGAAGAATAAAATAAAATCATCACAATATATTCTCACGCTACTCAATTTTATATCCTACACATGCATACTAATTCATTACAAGAGGGAAGAGTAAAGAAAACTACTCACTATACATGGAGAAACAACAAGAACTTTTCATTAAACAAAACTTTGAAAACATACAAACAAAGTACTAAATTCAAATCAAAATACAATGAAAATACTTATATCTGATAGAAATCAAACTCTCTTTGTATAGCAAAAGCAATCTCCTTACAATTCTCTCCAAGAACAAAATAAAAAGAAAAGAAGAAATCTCTCACTCTCTCTCTTTCTCTCTCACATTGCCGCCTCGCTTGGGGCTCACGCCCAAGCCTTCTTCTTCTTCTCCAAGCCTTCTTCTCTTCTTCTAATTAATCTAAGAGTCTAAGAGATTTTAAAAACATTTCCAAGCCTTTTTTTATAATTTCCCAAGAGATGCTTAAGTGTCTCTTCAAAACTGTTCATATTCATTGAATCTTCCAAATGATGCCTTCAGTGCCTCTTCAAAACTCCATATAACCGCCTCAAATTCTTCTAGAAAGTTCATTTTATCAATTCCAATGAATTCCCCAAAAGATGCACGAAGCACCGCTTCAAAAATCATCCATCCGACGTATATTCTAGAAGTTATGTTGAAAACCATCACAGGCGCCTGAACTCCGATTCTGGGGCGCTTAAGTGCCCCCCTCTCTGTCTGGTGGTGCCTAAGCGTCATTTTGGGTGCTTAAACGCCGGGCACAAGCACTTAAGTGTCTGGTTTAGGTCCCCATGGCTCCGGTGTGCCCCGATTTGACACGATTTGATCTGGTTTGCTCCGTTTTGGTTCATTTTTATTTCTTTGCTCCAATCGCTCCAAATTCTTCAATTTGATGTACCTACAACAAAAAACACGATAAAACATACCTTTAAAGTGCAATATCATTATAAAATAAAGCATAAAAAATAGTACATTTTTAGGCATATCAGTCGCTCGTATGTCAAGCTTCAAACTTTTTAAGAAATTTCCTTCCAAGCCTGCTACAATACCCCCCCTCGACCTCCCTGACAAAAGCTCAAACTTCTCCTGATACTCCATAATCATCCCCTCCTGAGTCAAAGCATAGAATTGCTTGTGTAGATCTCCTTTTAAATGGCTCGTAAAAGTTCCTACAAACAATTCTTAAACTCCTTCCATGAGTGTATCGGATATCTTGCCTCCATCCACTGAAACTATTCTAAAGCCTTCCCCTCAAGCATAATCCCGCTACCAGAGCTTCTTCCTCAGTCAACCCATCCATCTGATCACCCATCCATATGCATCTGAAGATTGGCAGCTTCAATTCTCTAACCCTTGCATCTCCACCCCAACTTCCTCTCCCTCCAGAATTGCCTCTTGTGTATCTAAGGTGAAACTACCTCATGTGATCATAGACATATCCCACTCTCGATTCCCTCCTTCCTCCTTCATACTCTTTCGTGCCCCTTCCATCATCCCTTCAATTTTCAGCTCATGCCCCTCCATCGAAAGTCTCCACTCCCCTTCCTCTCAGAGTCCTAGGGGGATGATCTTGTAGGTAGATGATATCTTCTTCACTTTCTTCTCGCTCGATCTCTTTCCCTTTGACCAAGCCAAGGATTCGTTGATTAACACTTGGTTAGAATTTGTAGTAGGAGCAGTCAGCACGGCCTAGAATTGCATCTACACGAGTTTTTTCATCATCTCTCGCATTTCCTTTATGCCTTCAAATTCATCATTCATTTGACTGTCAATAGAAGAAAAATTATCTTCCATGAAAGCAAACATTTCTTCCATACCGCATCCCACCTGTCCTTCTAGCACATCAACCTTCTTTACTATCATCCCACCAAGATCTAGGCTCTGTTACCAATTTAAAATGCCTCGGTAACAAAATCAGCAAACAAACCACGATGAAATCGCAATACATGGGTGAAAAAACACAAATAACAGCTGCTCTTACAAGAATCAAAGAAAAAACAAGCAAGATACAAAGATGAACTACTTCCGAGAGTTAGATCGACACTCCCAAAACCTAGACGTTGCTAGGAACAATACCTAAATAAAAAACACACAACAGCCACAAGATAATGCATGAAAATAAAACAAACTTTAGGTTCGCCCTTTAATAGAATCCTCATACAGAATTTGAAAACTTTCCTTCTAAACTTCCCTCCAATTTCCTTTAATTTCTCCTCCTTAAATATGAGAGTATGGCCCAAGTTGACCCCACCCCCTCCTTCCTCTGCGCCTCGCAGGGTCCTTCCCCTTATTCCTGCGACCAAAGCCAGCCCGCATGTGGGCCAGCTGTATTGCAATTGGCTGGTCGCTTCCAAACCGACCCGTTTGTGGGTGTAACACATTTAAAATGTAATTATAGCTCCTCTCTGGCTCACATTAAACGGTTGCATTATGTGCTAAAGTGCCAAAAACAATGAAAGAGAATCTGATTAAATAAGAATATATTGACAATGTCAAAACATCTTGCACAACGACAAATTGATGATATAATTTGTGTTGGCTCTTACTATGAGAGTGAACGTAGTGTCCAAGACTCATCATCTTTGCAACCAATGTTTAGCAAAGGGACAGAGGCCCCCTAGATCACAATATGATAAATATAGAGAATAACATGAGCCATGGAAAGGGGGTAACTACAATTCAAAAGATGACTCCAAAGCATGCTCAAGAGGCACGCCAACGCGTTTGCATGTGTGGAATTCTGAGTTTCTTATTTTAATGTTATTCTTTTTTATTCTCATTTTGTTATGTCACTTTTCTTTCTTTCTTGAGTTAATTTTATCTTTGATCAGTTGTAATGGTCATAATTATGATTGCCCTAGTTGTTCCTTAATATATAAGAATATAAGTTATAATTTGATTATTTAGAAATAAGAGAATTTGATTTCTCCAACATTTTTTTGTGGTATCAGAGCTTTCATTACAAACCCTATTTCTCTCTGTGACTGCCAATTCGCAGGAACTCTAGGCACTCCTATCCTTCAATCTCCGCTTCCGTGCAGACTTCCAAGAGGTGGATTTTCTCTCTTTAGTGGAAATCTCACACATGGGGAACCGCTGCGTCCCACCGAAGCAACCACACTCAAATGCAGTTATTGGCCAGCCCTGCCTTCCTTGTGAATCAAAACAGCCCCAGGAACTCTTTTGAGCTGCTGCATTTTCTCTCTCTATTGGAAATCTAAAAGAGATAATTCTCTCTTTGGTCAAAATCCCAAATCTGTGAAGACAATTGCAGCAGACGCAGGAACTGATTCCAATTGTTGGAACTCCTTCGGACAACCACTGGAATCCCTTTAACCAACTTGTAGGCCCTCCCCGGCTTTTCCCTACAACCGTAAATCCCATTTGCGGCCCCCTCCTTCGTCAAATTCTTTCTGCAAGGCTTCCAATGTTCGCTTTGTAGTCAACAAACCGCCAAATCTACCCTGCAACTTGATTCTTTCACCTTCTCCACTGGATTTTTCCTGCAAGCCCTATGTTGTTCCCATTTTTGTTGTCGAATCTTTCTTCCAGCAACAGCAGTAGTCGTAACAACAGCAACAGGAACTGAATCTCTCAACAACAGTCTGATTTCCCTCTTGTCAGTTAACTCCGCTTTTGTAATAGCCGCTAGATGGGCCTTTCTTCCCATAGCAGTTGCAACCAAATTCTTCCCTCTAAAAATCTGAAGGCCTAAAAAAACATAGTATTTATTATCAAAGATGATAGGAAGACGTTGATTTCCACTTCAAAGGTTAATCCTTGTTTTTGTAAACATTGCAAGAAACTTAGTCACACAAAGGTCAGGTGCTATAAACTACATAGAAAAATTGCATAATGAAAACCAGAAGAAAGGAAAGAGTAAGACATCAAGGCCCATATTGCTACCCTTCTAAAAGGTTGGCCGACCATAGCCCGTTCACCAAGGAACAACTCAAGGTGTTGAAGAAACTTCTTTTGAGCACAACTGAATGGCTTGCCAACTTGATGATACACTAATGTATGATGCCCTCCTATTGCTAACAATGGGAGATTTCGACATTGAATAATAGATTCATGTGCTTTTGATCACATGATTGGGAGTATTCATGCTCTCACCAATTATCAAGAGCTCGCAGACTCTAAATTTGTTAGACTTGTCAATAAATCTCACTCTAAGATTGTTGGGAAAGAATAAGTAAAAGTCTCCAAAGATCATCAGTTTTTTTGTGTTATATGCTCCCTAATTAGATTGTAAATTACTGTCAATTAGCAAGCTTACTGGTGACTTGAACTATGTTACTAGATTCTATTCTAACACTTGTAAATTTCAGGTAACAGATTTAGGAAAAGTGATCGGCAGTTTTAAATTGAATCAAGATTTATACATATTCAAAGAAAATTATTCTTTTAACACAAGTGTCTTCTCCATCATCCTCTTCTAATATTCCTAAGAATGTTATGCTTGATTCTGCTATAGTCAAGTTTTCTTACGGCATCATCGTATGAGTTATCCAAAATTTTACTAAGTTGCAAAATTGTAACCTCATCTGTTTATTAATAAAAAAACTAGAGTTTTATCAATGTGAATTTTGTCAATTGACTAAACATACTTGTCATGCCTATCATTTATCCCATTACAAACTCTCACGTCCTTTTTCTATCATCCACAGTGAAATTTAGGGACCATCAATAGAGTCAAATGATTGATGACCCCACTAGGATTAGTTAAATATACCTCATAAAGAAAAATCTAAAATTGCACAAATCTTTCGGCCCTTCCATAATATGATTTCCACACAGTTCCAATGCAAAATTCAGATCATCAAAACTGATAATGCAAATGAATACTTCCATTATATCCTTAGACCCTACACTTTGCAAAGAACGGTATCATCCATGTGAGTTCTTGTATTGAAACTCTGCGACAAAATAGGTAGTTGAGAGGAAGAATAGCCATCTTCTCAAGATATTTAGGTCTATATTGTTTTCTCCCAATGTACGAAAAGTTTTCTGGGGAGATGTCATGCTCACAATAACTTACCTCATTAATAGAATGTCATGTAGAGTGTTTGGATTCAAAGCCCCTCTCGATATTGTAATTAAAAAATGCTATCATGTTAGAGCCTTCTCACCCAATCTTCCTCTAAAAGTATTTGGTTGTCTCTTTTGTTCACATTCACCAACCTAACCGCATAAAGCTCAACCCAAAGTCCATCAAATGTATCTTCATTGCGCATGCTTCTAACAAAAAGGGGTATAGGTGATATTCTTGCATTATAAAAAATATATATTATAACTCCATGGATATTACTTTCTTTGAAAACCAACCCTAATATCCCAAATCTGATTTTAAAGAGGAGAATTCGGGTGAATATCAAACTTAAGACACTACTCTGGATACTCACACTAATCTAGATTCATCACAACATATCATCTTTTCTTCTAACCATCCTGTCTCCCAAGTTTCACCTGTTGAGAACATCCAACCTGAGGTTAACGGCAAGGATATTCGCGTGTATACTAGCAGAAAGAAATCCACAAAGTTAAATAAAGACAGAATGCAACCATAAGAGTGTTCACAATCAAATCTGAATTCACACATATTCAAAGTTCCAAGGGAGGTGTAATCAATTAAAAGAGACAGGGAAAGTTGCACAAATTATTCTATCCAAGATTATGTTATCTATGGAAAGTTAACATCAACTTAGAGTTTTGGAACCAAACCTGAAAAAGGGCAAAAAACCAAAGCTATTCATGAAGCACTTTAAAGTTCAGAATGAAAAAAGGCAGTTGAAGAGGAAATCCAAACACTTGATCTAAATGGCATATGAATCTTTACAAAACTTCCTCCAAATAAAAGATCTATTGGGTGCAAATGGGTCTTAAATGTCAAGTACAAAGCAGATAGGAGCATTGAGATGTTTAAGGCTAGGTTGGTGGTCAAAGATTTCACTTGGCCTTATAGGAAACACCATCATGAGATATTGACTACGATGGCCAAGTTAAACATTGTAAGAGTTTTTCTTTCCTTGGCAGTGAAAAAAGAATGGAAACTACATTAACTTGATATCAAAAATGTGTTTTTGAATGTAAACCTTTAGAAAAAAGTGTATGTGAAAATTCTACTATGACTGAAAAATAACTCAAATAAACATCTGATTTGTAAACTAAGAAAGTCACTTTAAAGCCTCAAACAATCTCTAAGGGATTGGTTTGACGAGATTGTCAAGCGTATGAAATCTAATAGATACATTCAATGTTATTGAGATATAAATTATTCATAAACCAAACACAGAGGTAAAAAGGCTATACTCATTGTCTATATAGATAATATGATTTTGATAAATGATATGAAATAGAGATTAGCAAGATCAAAGTCCTTCCATTGAATTTGAAATCAAAGATCTAAGAGCCATGAGATACTTTTTTGGGCATGGAAGTGGTCAGATCTAAGATGGGTAATGTGATATCTTAAAGAAAGTACATCTTAGACCAACTAAAAGTGACAGAAATGTTGGGACAAATTTTATTGCAGCATGAATTTATTTGAAAGCTTTTTCCCTTAACTTTCATTGATCTAGGTATTTTTATGCTGAGGCAAGTTACCAAACTTCTCTAAAATTAGTTCTATTGAGGTGCATCATAATTCATAAGGTGTTCAATATAGATGCTTTTATTTCTCCATCAACTTATTCCCAACTACCCTATATGCATTAGAATTACTCTTATAAGCTGGACTATCAAATGCTCATCAGTATACTATCACTTAATCTAATATAACAACATTGTACTGTGCATCCTTCACTTGACCTAATATTTCTACATATTTCATAAAAAATGTGACATAGGGATTATTTACCAAAATATTTATTAAAATTTATTCCTTATATCTAACCACCCATCTAACATGATTGTCACTCTAGTTTAAGTCCATATTCATTTAATCTCATATGTCTTTTTTCTATTTTACTCAGCTTCTCCTTCAACACTTATATCATTGAATCATACATGGATAGAGGTTTCAACTGTCACCCATATGCACTTATTATACGAATCATAATGAAGTAGGGCTAGTTTCCACATTGGAATGACATTTTCATAATTTTTTTTTTTCAAAATTGTTGAACAATGTTGGAGAATATCAAATTCTCATGTCTCAATAATCAAATTATAACTCTTTTCATTATATCATAGAATTATCTTAATTTAAAATCTTATTACAAACAACAACAACAAAGCCTTAATCCCACTACGTGGGGTCGGCTACATGAATGTTTTTTCTCCATTGCGTCATATTTAGTGTCATATTTTCATTTAGTTCTAGTAAATTAGGATCATTTTCAATACAATAAGCCCAAGTCTTCCCAGGTCTACCTCTGCCTTTCTTAATACAATTCGAATCTAAAATATCTACTCTCCTAATCGGATCATCAGATGGTCGACATTTAATGTGACCAAACTATCTAAGACGACTTTCTCTAATTTTGTCCGTCACGGGAGCTACACCATTTGTCTCTAAGTGTAAGGCCACTCATCCACCTAATCATTCTCATCTCGGCAACACTTAACTTATTATTATGCTTCTCTTTTAAAGGCCAACACTCAGCACCATATAGCATTGCAGGTCTCACCACCGTCTTATAAAATTTTCCTTTCAATCTAAGCAGTACTTTTCTATCACACAAAAGCCCCGAAGCATTCCTCCACTTCAACCAACCAACTTGAATTCTACTATTAACATCGCCATCTATATCACCATCGCTTTGAACAACGGACCCAAGATATCTAAATCGTTCACACATTTTAATAAATTGATCACCCAAAGTCACACTTTTGTCACTCGAGCTATTACTACTAAAATTACATTCCATGTATTCAGTTTTAGTTCTACTTAAATGAAAGCCTTTAGACTCCAATATAGACCTCCATAATTCAAGTTTTTCCTGGGCTTTTTCTCTCGTTTTATCCACGAGAAGGATATCATCAGCAAAAAACATACACTAAGGTACAACTTCCTGTAGATGTTCAGTAAGACCATCCATAACTAAAGCAAAATGATATGGGCTTAAAGTCGATCCCTGATGTAATCCAACAAAAATAGGAAAATATTTGGTCAATCCTCCTTCAGTTTGAACACAAGTAACAGTTCTAGTATACATATCTTTAATGGCTTGAGTATAAGTCATATCAACACATTTCTTCTCAAGAACTCTCCAAGGGATATCTCTTGGAACCTTATCATAAGCTTTCTCTAAATCAATAAAAATCAAATGTAGATTTTTCTTATTATCTCTGAACTTCTCCATCAAACCTCTCAATAAATGTATAGCTTCCATAGTAGACCTGCCCGACATAAATCCAAATTGATTATGAGAAATCTTTGTGATGCGTCTTAACCTATATTCAATTACCCTCTCCCATAACTTTAAAGTATGCATATCAACTTAATTCCTCTATAACTTGCACACTCTTGTGCACCCCCTTTATTCTTAAAAATAGAAACCAAAATAATCTTCCTCCACTCATCAGGCATTTTTTTAGTTTTAAAAATAATATTAAAGAGTTTAGTAAGCCAAGAAACTCCCAAATTTCCCAAATATTTTCACACTTCAATTGGGATATCATCAGATCCTACAGACTTTCTACCCTT
>NEWO01000479.1:167236-179887 GCA_003013225.1 Phalaenopsis aphrodite
AGGTACTGCTTACTGATTTCAAAAGAGCTTATCCTGACTCTTTCACTACGACTCCAGTGACAAGAGAGGGCAACGGGAAGAATAAGAAAGGTGGACGAAGATGAAACCTCTCAGCACTCTTCTTGGAGTCAAATCGAAGAAAATGCACAATCTAATAAAAGAGGAAGAGGAATCGAATATAAGAGTAAGTGCAAGGTTTTGTCTTGCTACGCTTCAACAAGAAGGATTCGGTACATTTCATTAATTAGTTGTAATAAATTTAGATAGATTGGGGTGATTATAGTTGTTTATCTTTCAACGTTCTAATTAATAGTGTTTTTTTTGGGGGGGGGGGAGGGGAATTCTGATACGTCAGAACACATCCAAGTCATAAGACAGAGAACAAATCGTTCTATTCCAAATGAGTGACAGCTCATCGACTTCGAGTCGTTGAGGTGATGCCAACGAAGACAAAAAGAAGAGACAGAGCTCAACAAGGTTATTCAAAGGAGGGGAGAAGTAATCCCTAACAAGTAGAGATAACCAAGCAGGGTATCACAGAACCGTCATCCCAAGGTACTAAGACCCAATGTCTATTTGATCGTGAAGGTAGTCAGCCCAACACGTCTTGAGATCCTTTGTCAGCAATCTATGAATTACGTTGTCCACGGAGACCTCAGTAAGCCTAATAAGATCAGAGGAAGAAAACTTTATCCTATGATTATTGGCTGAAGCTTCAAAAAATGAGACTTATATCCGCCAAAGTGACGAGGATGCCTCAGAAAAGAAAAAAATGGTGGTTCAGCTACAAATATGGAAACAGTCCAACAAAAAGATTTACACATCGTCTGGGTCGGGGAGTCTTCTAACGACATACGCGCACTATACAAAATCCAATAAAAAAATGTATGTTGGGCTAGTCGGGTTGGAGAAGCACGAGGGGCTCCTCCTCGGGACATGCAAGTATAATACAGTTTTCTACAACGGTCATTAATAATTATGAAAATACTATTAGAATGGCCTGGGTGATATACATGTTATGCAACACGTTTTAAAACCGGCCCCAAGGCCATACAAAAAAGTAAAAATAGGTTTTGAAATTTCAGAAACTTTTAATCCTAAATTTTAATTTATCTTGAATCTTTTATTAAAAAATTTTTTATGATGAGAAATTTACAATTATAGGGTCTTTAATGAGCCTAGATTATATTTTTTGTGGAATCTCAAATGCACATAAATAAACAATAAAAATAATCCAGGGATACAAGCACTCAGTAAAAGATAAAGCACTCCAAAAGAATATATAAAAGATATCAAAACACCGTTGGGTCGGTAACATATCCCAGAAAAACAGGAAAAGCAGTCGGACTCCACATATACATGCCCGGTCCTAAGTCCATACAAGAATATAGAAACTTCGGACTTAAGGCACAGGGCACAAGCTACAATTCCTGGTCTCAGTCACGTGGTTTGGTGTGTCGTCCACCTCGAAGCTCGTGCCCGTACCTTATTTAAGATACAGAGTTAGACTAAAAATGATCAAATACATTTGAAAAGAAAATATAAAAGACTCAATCTGCATGAAAACAAGCGTTAGCAGGAAAGTCATGCAAAACAAAATAGGTTGTCCTATAATTGGGAGAGCTAAAGAGCACCTACAAGTAAAAGGTTAAAAATCATTACATGCTCTCTCATAGCAGTACATGTATGAGTGTGTATATAAGCACGACACCCTGCAGAAGAACGCTATATTATACTACCATAAATAACAAGCACACAGACACATCAAAAAGCAAAAGGGGACGCATTGCTAACACAAGAGAAAGTCAACACAACAATAGTCAAAGACATCCAAAAATACTGCATAGCATCCTAAATTTTAGCTTAGCACACCATCTAACGATAAGTGTCCTAACAAGCATCCAAGTGTAGGGTAAATCTCCGGATATGTATGACTTTGGCGGGATTGTCGTAGCGGTTCCGTCCTAAAGATTCAAAGGATCTAAAGGGTGCCACCAAAGATGCACTTTGAAATGGTTTGGCCTTATATATGGCCCAGTCTGTTATATGCATAATTTTGAAATTAAGGCGTAACATAATAAGTAGAAAATATAAATTTTTATTTTAAAATAAGGGTCATTAAATGCAAGCCCGTAACATGCATGGTGACACAAGCTAAATCCCTTGAATCCTTAACACAGTCATAATAATCTCGCTGACTTAACTTGCATTGCACATTGAAATCAACCCGACAAGAAATGCTCATTAAGACATCGTGACTGACACAGGATCACTCACCTACCGAGCATGATTCGCATCCATGCATGCATGCAAATGCAAGTGCAGACAGTCACGTGAAAAAAGTTTTAGGTGTGTCGTGGAGGCAGTGACCCGAAAGGGTGTGTGTCGTGGAGGCAGTGACGCGAAAAGGCATGTGTCGTGGAGGCAGTGACGCGAAAGGGCGTGTGCCGTGGAGGCAGTGACCCGAAATGGTGGGCGTGTGTCGTGGAGGCAGTGACCCGAAAAAGTGGGTGTGGCGTGGAGACAGTGACCCAAAATGGTGAACATGTTGTCGAGGCAGTGACCCAAAGGATTGGCATGTCGTGGAGGCAGGGGCCCGATGAATGGGTGTGTCGTAGAGGCGGTGACCTGAAGGGTGGGCGTGTCATGGATGTAGGACCGACGAATGGGTGTGTCATGAAGACAGTGACCCGAAAAAAGTGCAACTCAGGCAAATGATAGTGATCATGCAAGCTAACACATACAAGATATTATGCAACAAACAAGCAAGTAAGCACACATGCACGCGCACGGCATGCAATAGTGCAAGTGGTGGGTCATTCGAGTCGGGATAGCCAATAGAACCAAAGTAATGTTGATTGGTCTGGGGTGGCAGATCCAGGTACAAGTGGTGTCAATCTGCCCGGTACTGCTGATCGAGGCACAAGTGATGTCGATCAGTCCAAGATGAACGATCAAGGAACAAGTGGTGTCGATCACTTTGGGACGACCAATCAAGGCACAAGTGGTGTCGATCAATCTGAGACGACTGATCAAAGCACAAATAATGTTAATCGGTCCGGGATGGCTGATCGAGGCATGACATGTCGACTGGAACGAAGCATTTGGTCTAGGCACTGTGTCGTAGCTACCAGGACGGAGCGGTCGGCTGATGCAAAGTGACCGGGTTGGGGCGGCCAGTCGAGGCAAAATGGTATGCCGACCGGGCTAGGGCGGCTGATCGATGCAAAGTGGCATACCGGTCCGGCCGAGGTGGTCAGTTGAGGCAAAATGGCATGCCTACTAAGGCAAAGCGGCCAGTCAAGGCAAAGTGACATGTCAATCGAGTCGGGACGGCCGGTCGAGGCAAAGTGGCATTCCTACTAAGGCAAAGTGGCATGCCTACTAAGGCAAAGCAGTCAGTCAAGGCAAAGTGACATGCCAATCGAGTCGAGACGGCCGGTCGAAACAAAGTGGCATGTCGGAAGAGCCAAGGTGAAGGGTTGAGGCAAAGTGACATGCTGACTGGACTGGGTTGGTCGGTCGAAGCACAGTGACATGATGATGAGATTAGGGCGACCAGTCGAGGCAAAGGGACATGCCTCGGGTTGGCCAACCGAGGCAATAGGCTAATGCAAAAATGCTACAGGCAATGTGTCATGCAATCTAAGGTAAACAAACACGATTGATAGCAAATGTGCCTGTGTTAACGCCCTCACTAGGAACCTAGGGTTGACACTTGGATGGGCGGCATAATCATCTCTTGCTTTAGTGAGGCGTGTAGGGAGTTTCTCCCTAGATTTTCAAGGGAAAACTCTTCACGTCGTCGTGAAATGGGCTAACTACAAAACTTCTCCCAATTTTACGATGCTTCGAGGCTTTACGAAATGAGCTAGCTACAAGGCTTTTCTCACTTCGCAAAAATTCAACCTCTCAATTTCTCCAAAGAAAATTGGGGATGTCAAAGCAAGGGAAGAGAGAGACTTCAACACGCTAGAATTTTTTGCGCTAGGGTTCACAACAAGAGGAGTTCGCTCGATTTTACAGGGTGCTCGGCCACGCATGGAAAACCCTATCTTAAAGGCTCGCTCTAGAAAGGCCAACAATCCATCACATAAGCATGTGGCCACACCAGCTAATGCCGGCCAGCACACGCACCCTGTGTGGTGATCGAACTCACACTGCCTAGCAAAACTAAACCTAAGGCTAGCTGAGAAGGAAAAGACCGAGGGTCAGAGGAGGCTATACCGTAGCGTTGGTTGTTCGTCGTCCGGTGAAGTCCAGATGAAGCTCTCCTCGAAAAAATAAAGGACGTCCACACTTTTTCACGCTGCGAGGTTTCCAAGCACATAGGAATGAGGGCCAACGAGATGCTTCGGTGGAGGAGCTTGTCGGCGTCACAAAAAGAACGTGGGTAAGAGGAGATAAGCTCTGCCCAAGGTCCTGCGGGCAAAGGAGGCCGCGGCGGGAACTTTGCTGACAGAGGCTTCGCCGGCAGAGGAGGCTTTGCCGACGGGAGAGGAAGCCGACGAAAGGGGGCTGCGGTCGTTAGCACTGAAGGAGGCGCGAAGGCTAGGGCTCCGCGTGAGAGGGAGCGAGGGCCAGCGGAAGCAGGACTCCGGCGTCTAGGAGGACCGACGGGACGTCTCCGGCGAGAGCAGGCGACTCGTGCTTGCGGTTGACCGAGAGGGAGGGAACGGCCGAGGTTTCCACGCGAAAAAAAATCGGGTAGAAGCTCCGGAAGAGGGGAGGACGTCGGCGTGGTCTTCGTTCGCCGGCCAGGAGGCGAACTTTGGCTTTGAGTCGTTTGGGCGGAAAGGGCAGAATCGCGTGAGTTTAGGGAGGCTTCTTTTGTTTTTCCTTTTTTTTTTATTTTATAATAATAATAATTATTATTATTATTATTAAAATATGTCTCGATTTGTGTATTACTGGCTCGCACACAAAATCATAGTGAAATTGATGTACTTTTCTAGTAAAATCAATGTTCATGGCGCGTTTAAGCAGTCTTTTTCGTCATTTGTAGTTATCTGGACAAATTCATGGATGGATGATCCAATTTGAGCCAATGTCGCGCACGGCCGGACGAATAAGATCCATCGACCCAATTTGATGGGCAAAAATGTTGATCGGCCCTCACTTGATTGATGTCCAAAGTCTAGCATGATAATCCCAACAGCGAGCCCCTTAACATGTGTCCAAATATCTCAAATGGATATCTTGCAATACGAATATCAACACATACATCAAGCGAGATTTCATAGCCCTCGAGTGGACATCCTATACTTGTAACATCAAAAATTGATCCAACAAAGGACCCCCAACAATTATGCTATGTTGTTAAGGCACAATGCACTTGTTGGCAGCTGCTCAATTTTTTATCGAGCCTAGGTTAGTAGTCAACATGACATAAGCGACCAAAAAGAGCCAAGCGCCCTAGGGAGGAAAACTTCATGTGTCGTTTTCGCTCCCAGAGAGATGACAAGGAATGTGCATGAACTTACATTTGACTCAAAAGGCGGGTTCAAAGGTCGTAGAGGCATGACTTAAGAATGGGTTCATGGGTTGTAAAAGTGTGACCCAATACAATGGTTTATGAGTCGTAGAGGCGTGACCACAAAGATAGATTCAGGGGTCGTAGAGGTGTAGCTAATGAATGGGTTCGGGGGCCATAGTGGTGCGATTCAAGGGTTGATGAAGTGTAATACTTCTAATAATTGCAATAGTAAGGAGAAATGTCAAGAAACTTATGTCCTTCCCTAACAGGTACGCGAGGTAAGAAGCCCGAGTTATCTCGTGTAACCCGAGTCATCTGATATGTCTAGTCATAAGAAACCAAACAGGCATCTGTTCTGGTTCCCATCAAGTGAAGCACCCATAAATCACTCATAATGCTTAGAAGTACGGTGGATTCTGACTAGAACCCTGACTAGTTTAGTGACAAAACAACTTATATAGATGAGAAGGTCAGGTATTCTCGTGTGACTCGGGTCATCGATTTACAGGCAGAGGGGGAATGTCAAAAAACTCATGTCCCACTGGAATGTCGTAGGGAGTGATCGTATCAGGAGGGGAACTGCTAGGATTCGCATCGGGTCTTGAGTTTCGACTGAGATATGTGACCTCAAAATACCTGTTACAATAAGGATAAACTTTGAGGGACTTACATTCTACTTTAAGGAGTGTGCAAGGTAAGAAGGCTAGGCTATATGGTGTAACCGAGTCATTTGTTATACATCCTCGTAAGAAACCGACCAAGCTTCCGTTGTGATTTCTGTTGAGTGAAACACCTAGAGGAGGACTACTGAGGGACTTATATCCAACTTGAATGTTGTATAAAAAGATCATATCAAGATGGGACTCCTTATGATTCACATCCGATTCTGAGATCCAACTAAGGTAATGAGACCTCACATTCCTTCTACAATAAAGAGAAATGTTGAGAGACTTAAGGGATTCACAAGGTAAGAAGATTGGGCTATCTTGTGTAACCCAAGTCATCTGTTATGCCTCCTTGTAAGAAATTGACCAAGCATCTGATGTGTTTCTCGCTGAGTGAAACACTTATTGTTCAATCAAGTGGCTAGAAGATCTGACGTAGGTTGACTTGAGCTTTAATCAGCCATCAACTGAAAAGGTATGGCTGATTGAGAAGGTTTGATCATTTTCAATGAACAAAGTCATCTAATGTTCTCTCACAGAGGAACCAACTAGAACGTCATATGGTCCGAGAAGCATTGGAGCAGGTGGCTATAAATCTTAAGATATCTGAAGAGTAGATGTCCTCGTAACAGAGCTGACGCTATGGTCGTATGGCTCAAGAAACATCAAAGTATGTGGCTATGGAGCTAATGAATTATCAAGAGACAAGACACCCTCATAAAAGAACCAAATAGAATGTTGTATAGCTTGAGAGGCCTCATATGTTAGATGGGCAAAGCAATCTAATAATCCAAGACGGGTCGGTAAGAATGAGTAAAGCAGTCTTCGCCGCATACAACGTCATAGCACCATCGAATATTATATTATCACCATCGAACATGGATCATTCAACTAGCTGAAGTAGTCTAACTATTACAGCATGTCCCCTGACGAGGTGATGAAAGTCGACCACATTAAACATCGTGTCGAAGGGGGTCAGATGAACAACGCTATCCAACCTATAGTACATGCGGCCCTTAGCGAGGTAACTCATGTTGGGGAGTTTTGCAGGCATGAAAATGTTTGGCTTAATCATGAACTAATCGGACTGGCATAAAGCTTGGATTATTGCAACATGCGACTTGACATGGTGAGTAGGATCAACCAAGTCAAGGGAATTGCTGAAGAGGTGTTCTCTGAATGTAACCACTAGAAGAATCTCGTTGAGGATAGCTTCAAGGTGAACAAGCTCAAGCCAGTCAGAAGAGACATCAAAAAGGTGTTGGATGCGTTGAGTTATCTACCCTTGCAACACTTCTACACAATTTTAGCAATGTGACCATCAGTGGGGATTTCTTGTAGGCACAAAGATACATGTCTTTAGCATGGATTAATCAAGGCTACAAATGGCTTAAACTAGTGTGACATGCACTTTGAAATGGCGAGCAAAATCAGCCAAGTCAATCAAAATACTGTAGAGGTATTGAAGAGGGTTGGGCGCATGAGACAATCCAACTACGCGGTGCTTTCACACATTCTAGCATAATGATTATGCTAGGGATTCCTTATGAACTAGTAGAGTGGCCATCATTTTTAAGGAAAGCTGACAACCCAACTTATAAGAGGTATTTTTGCTATGAGCTGACAAGAGGGCTTTGACAAAACATGGAGTGGCTGTAGAAATGACAAGACATGTTGCTCGATATGGCAGATAGAACAAAACAAAGTAGTCGAATATATGAACAGGGTTATGTTACTTAGAACGGTCTAACCACCATGGTGCTTTAAGTGCACTAACGAGACAACCCTAGTTAGGGATTCTCTCATTTAACAATCTAATTTGTGCTGCAGAGGTAGCAAAAGTCTTGATGTAGACATGGGTCGGTTGAACGGCTAACACAACATGTCATTCAACGGGGTAGGCAGAACCAACCAAAGCCGATCAAAAAATATCAACAAGGTTAGGGGACCAAGATGGTCTAACCATAAAAATGCTTTTGTGTAAGCATTAATGACACATCGTTTTTCTGGGGATCCATGCATCAATTGTAAATTTGATGTGACATGGTACTCCATGTTGCGGCCAAAATCAACTAAAGCAATCGAGAATATCATGTTAGGGAAGACCAACAGCCTAACCTATGAGAGGTTTTATTTGGTACAGGTTTTATATAAGGGTTCCACTAGGGAGTATTTCCCTATAACCTACTGGGGATTTTTTGTGGGAATGAAAACATCCTCGTATATGTGTGTGTAAACTATGCAAGCATAAGCCATGATTAACATGATGTACACTCTTAAATGGTGTACAAGATCAATTGAGTTGATCAAGATACGCAAGAGGTATCTACATGGTTAGATTTCTAGATGATCTAACCTCGGACCACTTTTCATAGGTCGTGACTGAGCAGAACCCGTTGAGGTTTTCCTTAAGAATGAGCAAAATTGTCCTTATCGAGGAAAGCATCCCAATCAGATTGAGCATTGAGGACCCCGATTAGGCACGGATCAACTATGTGGGCAAGTACTCTAATTGATACAACATGTCTACTGGAAAAACAATAAATTACTCAAATCAGGTGGACTGAGTGGTCCAACCCGCATGAGATATCCTAGCAGGAGTCTGTTAAGCGAGACTCTCATTGGGGATTGCTCAAAATTGACACGGTAATTCCTTTTTAAAGGGTACCACAAAGTAATCGGACTAAGTAATTGGATGAACACAATGACTCATCCTAGAAATGCTTCCATTAGTCATGGTAAAGTGATCCCCATCAGGGATTTTTCAAAGGCTGGTAGAGTAGCTCTTATATGAGGAAGAATAATACAACCCAAACTAAAGAATGGGCTTTTGTCAAACCACTTAATAAGGTGATCCAGTTGAGAATTTTTTAATGCGGATATAAATGTACTCCGCCCAGGCATGGATCAGCTAGGTAAGTTGAGTGTTGTAACCAATACAACTCACCTTCTCTTGATGTGGCAATAAGGATCGCTCATGCTATGGGGTGTAGGGGCAGGGTTAGACTATGACGATTGTTCCCAGCGAAACTCTCTAGCCTTTAAGCTAAATCACATCCATGGAAGGATGACATTATATTCATTCAAAGCAAGCGGAATAAGCATGTACTCATTCATAAGGATGAACGATACATGTATATCAACGCAACTCATGACGAGCGAGAATAGTAGTCTTCGGATTCTATGAAGAGCAGATCAATAGATGGCAAGGTAAAAGAAAATTGAGGTTTCTCTTATAGTGATTTTTGGTCATACCAGGTATAAACTGCTTGTACAACTCCCACTATGCCCACAATGCGAACTGTTAAACAAATTAAGAGAAAAAATAAGGTTTCTCTTATGTAAAACTGCTTTGAGCTTTGGATGATTTGTAAGCAGATACAAGACAATCACCAGAAGTATCTCACATAAAGAAGAAATATCAGAAAGTGCACTTTATTGTTCGAAGAATCAATTATAAATTACATATGCATTAAAATGACTTCCTCAAAAAGTACAATGAGTACATGTAATAGAGGCTAAGAAAAAAATTTCTTCATGTTTCACCTGTTGATAGGGGGCATTGGATGACATCTGTCTGCATCAATCAACAAGTAGGCTCCTCTTTCAAAGACTTTGTTGATCATGAAAGGTCCTTCCCAAGTGAGTTCAAACTTGTCATGCCTTCGATAGTGAGTCATGATTGAGAGGCATGGAACCAACACCAAGTCTTTAACCATGAAGGTTCTCGGTCTCACTAATTTTTCTTGAGCTCGGGCCATCCAGACACAGTATAGCTCGAGATTTTGTTGGGCTTGTAGCCTAAGCCCTTCAAGGCTATTGAGCTCCTCCAACCTTAGTCAGATGTTATCATCACTGGTGGTGTTGTTGCTCAGAGCAACCCATAATGAAGGTAGCTCGACTTCCAGGAAAATGAGTTCTTCGGAGCATAGGGGGTAGAGCCAATTGGGGCACAATATGTCATACGATACGCCCAAAGTTCCTCAGAGAGCTTCTCATACCATTCTTTCTTGTTTGCATAAAGGATTTTCTTTATGAGATTTACTAAGGTCTTATTGAAAGCCTTAGCTAGACCACTAGCTCTCGGTAGCATATTGTGGAATAATGTCAATCGATCTGATGTCGACAAGCTAATCGATTTATTCAAGTGTTATTAAAAGCTAGGCTATTATCAAAAATGATATGTCGTGGCACACCAAAATGAACACAATATTGTTCTTCAAAAAGTGTGGCACGTTTTTGGCTCTTACCTCCCTCAATGGGATGGCTTCCACCCACTTAGAAAAGTAGTCAGTGGCTGCAAGAATGAATTGATGTCCTTTCAAGGATGGAGGGTCGATAGGCTCTATGATATCGGTTCTCCGGCCTCAAAGGGTCAAGATGCTACTGTTGGATGCAAAAGCATTCAGAGGCTAGTGAGGTATTAGGCTAAAGAGCTGGCAATGATGTCACTGCTTGAATAGTTTACTGATATGTCTTGTAGCATGCTCAATTTTCCTTACATTTTACACTTTTTTTTATGAAATTACACTTTTAAAAAAATTATTTTTTGTGTTTTTCTTAAAGGTATAACAAATAGGAGAATTGGAGCTGAAAGGAGCAAAATGAAGGCAAAATAGAGCACTTGAGAAATAGTAATGTTTCAGCACACAGACGGTTAGGTGCCAAACTTGAACACCAAGGCGTCCCACCCAAGGGCCTTCGTGCCAACCTAGTGGCACCTAGGCACTAGTTTTCACTAGGTAGATAGATACATTGGTGCCTAGGTGCTAGTCATGTGGTGCCTGGGCACCAGAACTGCCCGTGGTAGTTTCTGGAGTTACTTTGGCACGAATTTGGTAGTTAAGAGGCTATAGAGGTAGTTCAAGAAAGCACTCTAAATCATTTGGATTACTTGGAGGAAGCCAAGGAGGGCAAAAGATGAGATTATAGAATTAGGTTTTACTTTTTCTTCATTTTCTTAAAGAGATTGGAGAGGGATTTGAGAGAATTCTGTAAAGGAATACTGTCAACAATGGAGCGAGCATTTTGAGATTAATCAGATAGGATTTTTTTACCTCTTTTATTAGGGATAAAGTTAAGTTTTTATTCTACATTGTCTTGTATAATTTGTAAACTCTGGATTTTCTTTATTATAAGATGATGAATTGTAGCATTTTCTTCATACACTGTGAGTAATTCCTTTATACATTTCTCTTGTGATGAATTAGTAGGAGGATGTGTAGGATATTAGGATGCTTTTAGAATAGGTTTTTATTCATTAAAGTAATGGTTTTCCTTTTTTCTTAGTTTACTTATCATTCTGGCCATATGATATATTAAAATTTGTTGTGACTCCATAAAGGCTCGGGAGAGCTATGACATGAATAACTAAGAAGAATCACATTGCATTATTGGGTGAAGGAAAACTCCATAGGGCAATGCAAATAGATATGGAAATACACTTTGATGAGTTCAAATTAAAATTTCTAGGGTGACAGGCAGAAACACTAACCTTGTTTGAACCAAGCTTCTTTATGCACTCAGGAAAAGAAGAGGATTGCTCCTATTTGTCACTAGCTACAATTTCTATTAAAAGTGTTACAGTCCTGCACACACTACTTATGTCATTGCAAGAGAATGATACTTTTTATAGCTTGATTTTCCCATTTTAATTAGCTTTAGTAGAGTTACTTTAGGAGTAAATCAATATGATTAGAAATAATTTAGTAGGATTAGTAAACACGACTTAAATAAATTTTACTTCCAAGCTAAGACTCACTATAGTAGGCTATAACTTTTCTTAAGTTCAATTACCTCATTCTCTACAAAATCAATGAGCTAGACTCAATAGTCTGATATTACTTGTATGACACACATACTTGTGTGATACCCCTAATGTGTAAATTTCAAATAGACTGGGAAAAATATCAAGTTTTTGGTACTATTGATAGGGACAAAGGTGTAATGCCACAACAAGAATTTGCAAAGTGAGCAAGCTGCAAAGCTTTTCTCACTTTGCCAAGTTCAATCTCCCAATTTCTCCAAGTAAAATTGGATAATCTAAAGCAAGGGGATTAAGGGACTCCAACCCATTAGGAATTTTGCTAAGGCTCACAAAAAGGGATTTGCTCGGCACTATGAATGGTGTTTGGCTACTCATGGAAAATTATAACCTAAAGGATCACTCTAGGAAGACCAATGATCCATCACATAGGCATGTGGCCATGCTGGCTAATGTTGACTAGTGCACATACCCAGTGTGGGCAATCAAACCCACACACTTATTATAAATAAAACCTAAGGCTAGGTATGAGATGGAATGCAAAGAAAAAGAGAATCTCACCACCGCTGAGTTTGCTCTACGTCCACTAGAGTTTGGGAAGAAGATCTCCTAGAAGGTGGGAAAGAGTTCATAAGCCCTTGTCAAAGAATGGAAGAAGCTCTCCTTGCTGAAGAGTTTGTCAGAGTTAGCCAGAGTTGCCTTCCCCATGCTAGGATGATACTTTCCTAGACGTGTGTTGATCTCAT
>NEWO01000479.1:207463-220424 GCA_003013225.1 Phalaenopsis aphrodite
TTTTTACTCCCCCTCTCACTTTATCTCTCTTGCATTCTCCATCATTTGCACTTTCTCCCTCTCTCTTTAACTCCATCCCTCTCTCTCTCTCTCTCACTTTCATCATTCCTCTCTCGCATTCCATGTTTTGCACTCTCTATCTCTCTATCTTTCACTCGATCCCTCTCCCTCTCCATCTCTATCTCCATTTCTCTTTCTATCTCTTCTCTTTCTACTTCTCACTAGCTCTCTCTTCCACACTATCACTCTCTATCTTTCCCATTTTCATTTTCTCTCTTACCTCTCTTACTTTCTTTCTCTCTCAATATCTTTCCTCTTCCATCACTCACTCTCTTTCTCTCTCTCCTGCCCACCTTTACTTCTTTCTTTTTTAATTTCATCACTTTGGTCCTTTCTCTCCCTCTCCCTCCCTTGTTTCATCACTCTATCTTTATCCTTCTCTCTCACCCTTCCTGCCTTTATCCCACTTTCCCTCCTTCACTCTCTTTAGCTCTTTATGCCTCCCTCTCCCTATCTCTCTTATCTTTATCCTCTCTTGCTCTATCTATCTCTCTCTTTGACAATGTTTCTTTCTATTTTCTTGCCTCTCCCTCTCTCTTACTCTCTCTCTTGCTCTCTCTTATCCCCATCACTCTTGGGTATCTCTCTATCTATCTTTTCTAGTCACTCTCTCTTTCCCTCACACCCAACTTTTTCCTTATCTTTCATTCTTTGAATCCATTTGTTTGCTCCTCTTTACTCGCTCTCACCCTCTCTCTACCATATCCCACTCTGACACTCTCTTTCTCTCTCCATATCTCTCTTATTATCTCTCTCACTCTATATTCTTTCTCTCTCACTTTCTATCTCTCTATATCTCTCCCCCATTCTAACCCTAAGAAACTCCCACCCCACGTCCCTCTTTCTCTCCCTCTTGATCTTCCTTCTTCTCTTTATTTCCCTCTTTTTTCTCTCACTTTCTTCTCTCAAAGCTTTATTTGTCTCTCCCTCACACTCTTTCACTCCGCCTCTTCCGCTCTCTCTTCTCTCTCCTCTAATTTTCCTCTTTCTCTCCCACTCTTACTCATTCTCTCTTTACCTCTATTTATCTCTCTCTCACTCTCCATCTCTCTCTCTCAAAGTCTCGTCTCTTTATCTCTCCCTACCTCCCTCCCCTACTTGGCCTATTCATCACCCACAACCTTTCACTCTTAGCCTCTTATNAATGGTATAGTGAATGAGAAAGGAAGAGATAGGAAGATCAAGAGAGAGAGAGTGAGAATAAGAAATATATGAGCAAAATAAAGGGATTGATAGAGAGAAATAAGATAGCGAGAGAAGAGAGAGTAAGAGGGAGTGAGAGAGGGAGGAGAAGGAAGAGCGAGGGGGAAAATTATGACGGGAGAGATAGTAAGATAATTAAACAAGGATATAGAGAGAAACATAGATGAAGAGAGAGAGTGAGGCAAGGAGCGAGAAATAGTGAGAAAGGGAGTGATCGAGTGAGTGAGAGAGAGGGCATGAAAGGGGACAAGAGAGATAATAGAGATAGATAAGAGAGAGAATAGGGATGGAGAAAATTAGTGAGGTTGGAACAGAGAGGAATAAATAACAAGAGAAATCGAGCAAAAATAGGATTGTGAGGGAGAGAGATAAAGAGATATTGAGAGAGAGAGAAACAGAGAGAGGGAAAAAAAGTAGAGAAGGTTATAGAAATAGTGGAGAGAAGGTAAGAACAAGGTTGAGGGAGCATGAAAAGAGAGAGAGAGGGAGACAGAGAGAGAGAGATCGATAGTGGAAGCTATTGTGTCAAGGAGAAAGATAGTGCACGAGAAAGATAGAGGATGGAATGGGAGTAAAGACAGTGAGAGGGAAGGGGAGAGAGAAATATGAACAAAATATAGGAAAGTAAAAGAAAATTATTGGGTGAGGACAAGAGACAGAGAGAGGACCACATAGTAGAGATCTTAAAATGAGAGATAGAGAAAGAGAGAGTGGGTGGGAGTGAGAGGAGAGAGATAGAGCAAGAAGTGAAATTGATAGAGAGCAAGTGACAAAAAATGAGAGAAAAGAGCAAGAGAGATAATAAAAGCGAGGGAGAGAGAGAGGGTGAAAGAGCAAGATATGGAGAGAGGGAGCGATAAAGGGACAGGGAGAGTAATAAAGCCAGATGGAGGGAGAAAGATAAAGAGAGAAAATTAGAATGAGCTAAAGAAAGAGAGGAAGAGAGAGCATGAGAGATATATAGAAAGAAATAGGTAAAATAAGAAACAGGGACAAAGGAATGGAGAGAGATAGAGAGTGCAAGAGATAGAGAGGGCAAGATATAGAGAGGTAAAAGAGCAGGTGAGAGAGACTCAGAAAGAGAGAGTGGAAGAGTTAGTGAGAGAAAAAGATAAGAGCAAATGTGAGAGTGAGATTGTGATGGAAGACATGATTGAGATAGGGAGAAAGAGATAGCTAGATGCAGATGAGATAGAGAGAGAGAGGAGCAAGAGTGAGAGAAATACTGAAGGAGTGAAAGAGAGAGGGAAGAAAAACATAAAATGATAGAGAGAGGAAGGCGGAGAGGGAGGTAGTAAGAGAAGAAGGGAAAGGCGAAAGAGAGAGGAAAAAGACAAGAATGAGACTTAGAGAGTTGGAGAGAGAGAGAGGGAGGGTCAAAAAAAGGGAGAGAAATATAAATAAAGGAAAGAAGAAGAGAGAGGGAGACCAATGTAAAGGTAGAGAATTGAAGAGGATGAGAGAGAAGCAAAGAGTGTAAAATTGAGAGGGAGAGGGGATTATGGAGAGTGAGAGTGAGAGATCGAGAAAGTGAGTGGGACTTTTTGAGTGAGGAAAAGAAGGGACGAAGAAGAGATACGAAGAGAGAGTGTAAGCATAAAAACAAAGGAGAAGGGTAAGCAAGAGAAGGGAGAGGGAAAGAGAGGAAGGGAGGGAGAGAGAGATAGAGAGACAAGGAGGGAGAACCAAATATAAATGGGAGAGAAGATGTTGGGCCAACTAGGGATAGAGTGAGAGAAAGTGAAAGATCAAGAGAGAGGAGGATAGAGAATTGTCGTAGATTGAATGAGAGTGATAGAGAGAGAGTGACAGAAGGAAATTGAGGGGAGAGGGATGGATGGGAGAGAAATTTAGGGAATGGGAGAGGGAGGGTGAGATAGATAGAGAAAGTGACAAAGGGAGAGAGGAGAGAAAGAGAAAGAAAGAGAGAGTGAATGAGGCTTGCAGAGATGGTGAAAGAGAAAGGGTTGGTGGGAGGGAGGATGAGAGAAAGTAGAGAGAAGAGAGAGATCAAGAGAGAGAGGGGGAGGAGATTTAGAGAGTGAGAAGAGAGAGACTGTGAGAGCAAGAGTGATATTATAGAGAGAGCAGGAGAGAGTGAGGGATGGATAGAGATGAAGAGAAAGTGAGGGGGAGAGGGAAGAGGAGGAATAAGAATGTGAGTGAGAGCAAAAGAAAGAGGGAGAGAGTGAGGGGGGAGGAGAGCAAGCAAGAAAGAAGGAGGGAGGAGAGAGATATAAGGGACAAAGGGGAGGAAAGCAAGAGGACAAATACAAAAAGGGAGAGAGAGAGGGAGGGGCAGACATTGAATGAGATTGAGGGAAAGAGGGAGAGAAAGATCATATGCAAGAAAGAGGGAGAGCACAAAACAGAGTGAGAGAGGATGGATCAAATGAGAGAATATAAAAAGAGAGAGTAGGAGAGATGAAAGGAGAGAGGGGTGATGAGAGAGAGCGAGAAAGGGAAGGAAAGTTAAAGAGGACATGATGGAAGGAGTGAGATGGAGGGAGTGAAGGAGAAATGGAAGGCGTGAGTGAGGGAAAAGGAGAAAGACAGAGAGAAAGAGAGAGGGAGATAATGGGCAAGAGAGAGAGAGAGAGCAAGAGAAGAGAGAGAAAGGGAGAAATGGGGAGAGCAGAGATATGCTGAGATAGAAGAAGAGAGAGAGAGACAAAGGAATAGAGAGCAAGAGATTGATGGGAGAGCTAGAGAAATGAGAGAAGATAGAGACAAATGACAGTGTGTGGTAGTGGAAAGAGAGAAGATAAAGATAAAGTGACAAAGGGGAGAGAGAAAGAGGGGTGAAAGAGGGATATAATTAGAAAGAGATTGAGTGAGAGAGATAAGAGAGGGAGAGATAAAGGGAGGAAGAGAGAAAGGGAGGGAGAGAAGAAGAGAAAGAGAAAAGAGGGTAGAGTGGTAGAGGGAGGAGGAGAGTGTAGATGGGAGAAGAAGAGGGAGAAGGGGGAAGAGAGAGTGGGTGGAAGAGGGAGAGAGAAGAGGGAGTGAGTTTGGGAGCAAGAGTGTAAGAGAGTGGGAAGAAGAGTGAGAGTGAGAATAAAAAGAGAAGAGACAATGAGAGGAGATAGAAGAGAGAGAGGCATTAAGGGAGGGAAAGAAGGATAAACACAGAGAGAGGAGAGAGAGAAAGGAGCTGGAGAGAGTGAAGGGGAGAAAGAAGGTGAAAGAGGTGAAGAGAGAGAAGCAAAATAGAGAGAGGGGAGAGATTGTGTGAGAAAGAGGGAGAGAGTAAGAGAGAGTGAGGAGAAAGGAGGGAGGAGAGAAGTAGAGAAGATGGGGAAGGTGGGCAAGAGTTAGATAGAGAGAGTGGGAGAGAGAGAAAGAAAAGAGGAAGCATGAGAATAGAGAAAGAGCATGCATGAGAGACTGAAATACAGAGAGAGTTGAAGGAGGGAGAGATAGATAGGAAGAGAGAGCTAGAAGAGAAAGTGAGAGAAGAAGAGTCACAGAGGAGAGATAGAAATAGCATAGAGATAGAGAAAAGAAAAGAGAACGAGCAAGTGAGAGAGCTTGAAAGAGAAGAGAGAGAAAAGAGAGTAAAACAAAGAGAAAGGGAGAGAGGGAGGGGAGAGGGATAGAGATAGAGCTAGAAAGGATGGGCAAGAGAGAGAGAAGAGATAGGGTGAAATTAGCAGAGTGAGGGAGAGAAGAGAGAGTAATAGAGAAGAGAAAGAGAGAATCAGAGATAATTTGGGAGAGAGCTGGAGAGTTTGAGACTGACAAAAGAATTAAATGAGAGGAAGGGAGGGAGATAAAGAACAAGAGAAAATGAGGAGTAAGATAAAGAGATAGAGGGAAGAAGATTGAGAGTGAGAAATAAAGAGAGAGGGAGTGAGAAAGAGTAATATAAGGAGAGTAAGAGAAGAGAGACATGGAGAGAGGCAAGGAGGGAGAGATGTTGGGAGGAGGGAGGGAGGGACAAGAGAGAGTAAATATGAGGGATGGAGCGAGGGAGAGAAAGTATTTGGGAGGTAGAAAAAGAGTGAGAGAGAGCATAAGTGAAGAGAAATAGATTGAGAGAGGGAGGGAGGGAAGGAAAGTGGAAGAGAGAGATATAAAGAGAAGATACAGCAAGAAGAGAAAGAGAAGAGATACAAATAGGAGTCAAGAGAGAAGAGAGACAATCGAGTGAGTTAAGGATAGAGGCAGAGAGGGTGGATAGATAAAGAGAGCTGAGAGTAGGTGAACCAAGAGACGGAGAGAGGAAGGTAGGGAGTGTGAGAGACCAGAGAGAGGGAGGAGAGATAGAAGAGAAGAAGAAAGAGCGAGATAGAAGGAAGAGAGTGATGGAGTGAAGAAGTGATGGAAGGCATGAGTGAGGGAAAGGAAGAGGGAGGGACAGAAAAAGAGCAAGAAATAGAAAAGAAGAATGGAGAGTGAGAAAGAGAGAGAAGAGAGAGCAAGAAAAAAAGAAGTGAGAGAAATAGAGAAAGGGAATAGGAACAAAGATGTTAGAAGAGAAACAAAGAGGTGGAGAATATGATAAGAGATAGTTAATAAGAGAGAAAGAGAGAAAAAAATGAGTGATAGCATGAAATAAAGGAAAAAGATAAAGAAATTAGAGATGAGTGATGGACTGAAGATAGTGAGATAGAGAGTGAAATGGTGCGAGAGAGAAAGTGGGAGGGAGGTAGTAGGAGAGAGAGTGGATGGGAGAGATAAAGTGAGAGAAATGGGATGAGAGATAGATAGAGAGAGATAGATATAGAAAACTGGGCGATAGAGTGAGATTAATGTAGAGGTATGCATTGGGAGGGATGTAGGGAGAGTGCGGGGGATGAAAAGTGGTAGAGATAACAAAAAAAGAGGGAGAATGGGAGAGTGAGTGCGGAATGAGTGAGAGTGAGGGAGTGAGAGTGCAAGATAGGGGCCTTGCGGGGGAGAATGAGAATAGAGATAGAAATAGTCATAGAGATTGGGACAGGGAAGAAAAGAGAGCAAGAAAAATAGAATAATGAGATAAGAAGAGGATGGGAAGTGAGGGGGAAAGAGATAAAAATTTATTGAGGCGAGGTGGAGATAGGTAGAAAAAGGAAAGAAATAAAAGAGCGAGAGGCTGTGATAAGAAGAGAATAGGAAGAGAGGGAGGTAGGATGGAAGGGACATATAGAGAAGAAAAGCATGAGGATGATAAAGCTAGGGAGAGATAGAGAGAAAGAAAGACATGAAGTTACATAGAGAAGATATATGGAGTGAGAGAGAAAAACATGAAGGGAGAGAGGAAGGGAGAGAGTGCGTGAGAGAGTGCGTGAGAGAGGAAAGAAATGAGAGAAAGAAGAGTGAGATAGAGACAAAGAGAGTGTTGGATAAAGAAAGCAAGATAGAGTGATCAGAGAGAGATAATGAGAGAGAGAAAGAAAAGAGGGAGCAAGAGAATAATGAGAGTGAGATAATAGAGAGAGTAAGCTTGAACGAGAAAAATACAAAGAGAGAGAAATAAAAGAGAAGAGGTGAAGATAGCGAGAGAGAGGGGGAGAGGGGGTGAGGAGGAGAGGGAGTGAGGGAGAGAGATTAGAGAAATAGATTGAGAGGGAGAGTGAGAGTGATTTAGCAAGAGAGAGAGAGAGAAATAGAGAGAAAGTTTTATAATAAGAGAGAGACCATGAGAGAAAGAAGGTCAGAGAGGAAGAGAAAGAGGGAGAGAGAGGAGAGAGAGTAAGAGAGAGGAGGAGGGAGAGTGATAGAGAGCTCAAGAGAGCAGGAAGAGAGAGAGAATTAGTGTACGTGAGAGGGAGAAAGATAAAGAGAGAGAGTGTGAGGGCACAAAGCATTAGATATGGTAAGAAAGATTACAAAAGAAATAGAGGTCAAGAAAAGAAATAAATAAAAAAGAGAGTAAGAGAGACAGGGAGAGAGAGGGAGGACGGGCAAGGGAGAGAGAGGGAAAGTGATGGAAACAAAAGTAAGAGAGGGAAGAGAGAAAGGAGTGAGAGAGAGAAAGAGTGGGAAGTGAACGAATAAAAGCATTAGAGAGAGAATGAGAGAGAAGGGGAGAGAGAAACAAAGAGGAAGGATGGAGAAAGATATAGAGAGAGGGAGAAGAAAAAAAGCGAGATGCAAGTAGAGTAAGAGAAAGAAAGAGGGGATGAAGAGTAAGAGAGGGTGAGACACAAATAGAAAACAAATAAGAGAGAGTAAGAGAAGAGAGAGAGATTGATTAATAATAATTGAGATAGAGATGAAGAGCATTTAAGAGAGAGAGATTGAAAGAGGGGGAGCGAGGGGGTAAGGAGCAAGAGAGTTAGAAGCAGGTAGGGAGGTAAGGTTGGAGGGAGAAAAGAGAGGGAGAGGGAGGGAGAGCAGAAGAGGGTGGAAGAGAAAAGGACATAAAAATAGAAGAGAGATAAAAGAGACATATCAAGTGTGAAAGAGTAGGCAGTAGAAGGGAGAGAGATCAAGTGAGTGAGCGAGCATGGGAGATAGTTAGAGCAAAGTGAGTGAGAAAGGGGGAGAGCAAGAAATGAAGGGAGGGACATGAGAGGGTTCTTGTGAGGGATGGAGGGAGGGCTGGAAGGAAGGAGAGAGATAGAAAGAATGAAGAGACATAGAGTGAGAAAGGAGGGAGGGAGAGGGAATGGGAGGGATGGGAACAAAGAGCAAGAAGATAGAGAAGAGTTACTTAAAAGAGAGGAGATAAAAAAGTAAAAGACTTAATGAGAGGGGATGTGGTTGGAGATAAAGAGAGAGGTGAGTGTGGGAGGAGAGAGGAGCGAGGGGAAGAGAGAGAGACAAGAGGGAAATAAAAATGAGAGGAAAAAGAGAAAAAGGAAGGAAGACATGATAGTGTGGAGGTTGTTTAAGATGGAAGGAAGGAGGGAGGGAGATGTAATATTGGAAGACATAAATAAGTGAAAGCTAGTGAGAAGGAGAGAGGAAGAGAGAAAAAGGAGATGAAGGGAGGGAGGAAAGGAGGGAGGGATGGAGAGAGAGAGAGGGAGGGAGAAAAGGTGAGTAAGAAAGAGAGAGAGTGAGAAAGTGAGAGAGACTTAGTGAAGCAAAGAGAGTGAGAGAGTAAAGGTGAGAAAGAGAAGAGAGAGCAACTACAGAGAATGAAGGCAAAAAGAGAAGTGAGAGACATATAGAAAGGAAGAATGAGATGAGAGAGATCATGAGAGAAAAAGAGGGAGAGGGAGAAGGGAGAGAGGGACTGATAGTAAGAATGAGTGAAAGAGGATGACATAGATGAGAAAGCTAGAGGAATAATATGAGGGAGAGGGATAGAAGACTACACAGGACAGAGAGATAGTAGAGTGCGAAACAGACAAGGAATGACAAAAGAGGGATACAAAGAATGGGAGAGAGAGATGGGCAATTAAAAAGAATATGAGAAGGCGAGAGAAGAATGAAGAGTAAGTGAGAGTAAGAGACAAAGAGAGATGGAGTAAGAGAGACTAAAGGAAAAAAGAGAGATAGTGCAAGAGAATGAGAGAGAGGAAGTGCGAGGATAAAGAGAGAAAGATCCAAAGAGGAATAGAGAGATATGGGGAGGGAAGAGAGAGAGGAAATGATAACAAAGATGTTAGGAGAGAAACAAAGAGGTGGAGAATATGAGAAGAGATAATGAGTAATAGTGAGTGAGAGAGAGAGAATGATAACATAAGATATAAAAGAAAGATAAAGAAATTATAGATGAATGAGCATTGAAGAGTGAGATAGAGAGAAATGGTGAAAGAGAGAAATAGGGAGGGTGGTAGTAAGAGAGAGAGTGGATGGGAGAGTTAAAAGCACGAGAAATGGGATGAGAGAGAGATAGATATAAAAAAATATGGGATGGAGTGAGATCTAGGTAGAGGTATGGATTAGGAGGGAGGGAGGGAGAGAGCGAGGGATGAAGAGTGGTAGTGAGAACAAAAGAAAGATGGAGAGTAGAAGAGTGAGGGTGGATTGAGTGAGAGTGAGGGAGCGAGAGTGCAAGATAGGGGCGTTGTGGGTGGAAAGAGAATAAAGATAGAAAAAGTCATAAGGACTAGGACAGGGAAGAAAAGAGAGCAAGAAAAATAGAACTAGTGAGATAAAAAGAGAATGAGAAGAGATAGGTAGAGCAATACAAATTTATTGAGGCGAGGGAGAGATGAGTAGAGAAAGGTAAGAAATAAAAGAGCGAGATGCAATGATAAGAACAGAATAGGAGGAGAGGTAGGTGGTATGGAAGGGACAAATTGAGAAGAAAAGCATGAGGTTGATAAAGTTAGAGAGAGAAAGAGAAAGAAAGACATGAAGTTAAGTAGAGAAGATAGAAAGAGTGGGAGAGAAAAAGATGAAGGGAGGAAGTAAGGGAGGGAGTAAGGGAGAGAGAGTGGGTGAGAGAGAGAAAAGAGATGAGAGAGAGGGTGAATAAAGACAACGAAGTGAAAGAGAGAGAAAGAGAGAAAGAGAGAGAGAAAGAGTAGAGGGAGTGAGATAATAGAGAGAGTAAGCCAGAACGAGAAAAAGACAAAGAGAGAGAAATGAAAGAAGAGAGAAGTAGAGAGTGAGAGAGTGGGGAAGAGGGTGTGGAGAGATTAGAGAAATAAATGGAGAGGGAGAGGGAGATTGATTTAGCATGAGAGAGAGAGAGATAGAGAGAAGAATATATAATAAGAGAGATACCATGAGGGAGGTAAAGCCGGAGAGGGAGAGAAAGAGGGAGAGAGGAGATAAGAGTAAAAAAGAGGGGGAGGGAGAGTGACAGAGACCTAGGAAAAGCAGGAAGTGTGGCAGCATGATTATACGTGGTAAGGAGGAAGATAAATAGAGGGAGAGTGAGGGAGCAAAGCAATAGATATGGGAAGATAGATTGCAAAAGAAACAGAGGGAAAGAATGGATATAGATAGAAAAGAGAGTAGGAGAGAGACAAGGAGAGAGTGAGAGGATGGGCAAGGGAGAGAGAGAGAGAAACAAGAGTAAGAGAGAGGGAAGAGAGAGTAAGACAGGGAAGTGAGAGAATAAAAAGGATTAGAAAGAGGATGAGAGAGCGGAGGAGAGAGAGAAATGATGGAAAAAGATAGGGAGAGGAAGGAATAAGGTAGGAGAGAGATGGAAGTACAACAAGAGAAAAAGAGAGGGGATAAAAAGTAAGGGAAGGTGAGAGACAAATAAAGAAGAAGTAAGAGAGAGTAATAGAAGGGAGATAGATAGATAAATAGAGAACGAGATAAAGATGAAGAGCATGCAAGAGAGAAAGATCGAAAGAGAGGGGAGAGAGGGGGTGAAGAGCATGAGAGTTAGAGGAAGGTGGGAAGGTACGGTGGGAGGGAGGGAAAGAAGGAGAAGGTAGGAGAGTAGAAGAGGGCAGAAGAGAAAGGGACATAGAAACGAAAGAGAGATAAAAGATATTTAGTGAGTGTAAAAGAGAGGCAATAAAAGGAAGAGAGATTGAGTGAGTGAGTGAGTGTGGGAGATGGCGAGAGTAAAGTGAGTGAGAAAGGGGGGAGCAAGAAACGAAGGGAGGGACATGAGAGAGTGCGTGTGAGGGATATAGGGAGGGTAGAAGACAAGGAGAGAGATATAGAGAATGAAGGGACGTAGAGTGAGAGAGGATGGAGGGAGAGGGAGTGGGAGAGATGATATAGTGAGAAGATAGAGCAAGACGATAGAGAAGAGGTACATAAATAAAGAGACAAAAAAAGAAAGACTTAATGAGAGGGGACGAGTTTAAAGGTAAAGAGAGAGGTGAATGGGGAGGAGAGAGGAGCTAAGGGGAGAGAGTGAGAGAGACGAGAGAGGAAAAGAATGATGAGAGAAAAGAGAGAATAAGGAAGGAAGACATGAGAGTGAGGAGGTTATTTAAGATGGAAGGAAAGAGGGAGGGAGTGAAGGAATAATGGAAGACATAAATGAGTGAAATGCAGTGACAGATAAAGAGGAAGAGAGAGAGAAGAGATGAAGGGAGAGAGAAAGGAGGAGGGATGGAGAGAGAAAGAGAGGGAGGAAGAACAGGTGAGTAAGAAAGAGAGTGTCAGAATGTGAGAGAGATTTAGTGAAACAAAAAGAGAGAGCAAAGGTGAGAGAGAGAAGAAAGCAAGTAAAGAAAATGAAGGCAAAGTGAGAAGTGAGAGATAGATAGAAAGGAAGAATGAGATGAGAGAGATTATGAGAGAGAGAAAAGGAGAGTGAGAAGAGAGAGAGGGAGTGATAGTAAGAATGAGTAAGAGAGCATGGCATAAAAAAGAGAGCTAGAGGAATAATATAAGGGAGAGGGATAGAAGAATAAGCAAGACAGAGAGATAGAAAAGTTTGAAAGAGACAAGAAATGACAAAAGAGATATAGAGAAAGGGAGAGAGAGATGGACATTAAAAAAGAGCAAGAAAAAGAGAGAGAAGAATGAAGAGTAAGTGAGAGTGAGAGACAAAGAGAGATGGAATAAGGGAGACTAAGGGAAGAAAGAGAGATAGAGCAAAAGAGGGAGGGAGAGGAAGTGCAAGGATAAAGAGAGAAGGATCGAAAGAGGAATGGAGAGAGATGGGGAGGGGAGAGAGAGAGGCAGAATGAAGTGAGGGATGGAGGGAGGGAGGTTGATATAGAATTTTAGAGATAGTGGAAAGAGAGAGGGAGGGAGAGAGAAAAGAGGGAGTGTGGGAGAAGAAGGGACAGAGATAAAGAAAAGAAAGGAAAAAGGGTAGCAAGATTAAAAGAGAGAAACAATAGAGTGGGAGATAGCGAGTGAGCATAGGTGCTAGAAGTGGATGGAGAAAGAGTGAGAATTTTTAGAAAGATAGGAGGACAAGTGAGAGAGGAGGGAGAAGAGTCAGAGTGTCCATCACTCTCTCTCCTTTCCCGCGCTCTCTCCTTCTCTCGCTATCTCCTTTCCCTCTCTCTGGTCTCTCACACTCCTTATCTTCCTTGTCCTTCTCCCTGTTCTCCCTCTCTCCCCTCTCTTTGTCTAACCACCCTCCCTGCCTCTGTCCTTAACTCACTCGATTGTCTCTCTTCTCTCTTGACTCCTATATGTATCTCTTCTCTTTCCCCCCTTACTCAATCTTCTCTTTATATATCTCTCTCACCCTCCCTCCCGCCCTTCCTCGATCTATATCCCTTCTATCTTATGCTCTCTCTCACACTTTCTCTCTATCTCTCTATCTCCAAAATTCTTTCTCTTATTGTCCATCCCTCACTTTCAATATCTCTTGTACCTCCCTCCATCATATCTACATCTCTCTCTCCTTACCTCTATGTGTGTTTCTCTCACTATCCTCTTACTTCTCACTCTCTCTTATAGCTTCTTTGTCTTCTCTTTCTTCTCATTCTCACTTCCTCTCTGCCACACCCTCTCTTTCCTTCCCTCACGTTCACTCTATATATCTTTTATCTCTCTCGTACTCTACATCTCTATCACTCTCTCTCTTTGTCTCTCTCCCTGCCTCTATACATCTCTCTTTCTCTGTCTTCTCTTTCTCCATCTCTAGCACTCTCCCTCCCTTTCTTTCTCTCTCCCTCTATCTCTTGGCATCAACCTCTCTTTTCTCTCTATCTCTTTCTCTCTTTATCTCTCTATAACACTCTGTACCTCCCTCTTTCATTCTCCCTCTCTCTCCCCTCTTGCTTTCTCTCTTCCTATCGTATATTTTCAAAAAGAGTGAGGAAGGAAAGACAAGAGAGATTGATTGGGAGATAAAACGAGACGGTGTGAGGGATATAGAGCATGAGAATGAGAGGGAGAGTAAGGGTCCATTTGGGGCAGCTTATTTGGTGCGGTG
>NEWO01000479.1:465919-481665 GCA_003013225.1 Phalaenopsis aphrodite
TAGGACTCCATTTTTCTCTCTCTCCCGCATCTCTTTTCCATGATCTCGATCTCCCTCTCTCTCTCCTAAAATCTCACTCTATCTCTCTATTACCCTCTTTCTTTCTCTTTCTCTTATATTATAGCTTTTCTCTCTTTCTCTCTCTCTCTCACATATATACTTATCTCTTACTTTCTTTCATCTCTCTCCCTTTCTGCCCCCTCTCTATATCAATATCTCACACTCCTCCCTCTATCTACTATCTCTCTAATCTCCTTATCATGTTTCTTTCTCTCACTCCCTCCCTCTCTTCCTCTATCTCTCTTGCTCTCAATTCTCCCTTTTTTTTTCTTGTGCTCTCTCCCCTTTCTTTATCTCTTGCATTATCAACCTATCTATCCCCTATCCTCCTTCTTTCTCTACTCTCCATTCCTCCATCCCTCTTTCCTCTCTTATTTTTTTCTTTTTCTCTAGCAAGCACTTTTTTATTTCAATCCTTCCCTCCAGCCTCCTTCCTTCCTTTTCTCTCTTTCTCTCATAATATTTCTATTTTCTCTTTTACTATTTTTCTCTTGCTCTACATCCTTTTTGCTCTCTCTTAATAGCTTCACCTTTCTACTACACACTCTCTCTCTCTCTATCCTTCCATTCTCACTCCCTCTTTATCTCTCTACCTCTGTTAGACCTCCTCTATTTCTATTTCTCTCTCTTACTCTTCCTTTACCATCCTATATGTTGCTCTCTCTTTCTCTCTCCCTCCTTCCCTCTTTTCCTTCTCTCTTAATCTATATCTCTTCTCTCTTCATCTTTCTCCCTCGCTCTCCCTCTTAGGGTTTGTTTGGGGTAGCTGCAGCTTAATAAATAATCTGCTGATAAGCTAAGGCCGGTGGCTATTACAAATTTTTTTTTTGAAAAGCCAAACCGCTGCCAGAAAGCTGTCACCACATCATGATAAGTGCGGTTTGAAAACAATGTTTTCAATATTTTGAAAATGCATAAGCTGCCAAAACTAGTTTACCCAAACATGCCAGCTGTGTTTTCAAAATGCCAATGCACCAAATAAGCTGCCCCAAATGGACCCTTACTCTCCCTCTCATTCTCATGCTCTATATCCCTCACACCCTTTGGTTTTATCTCTTAATCAGTCTCTCCCGCCTTTCCTTCCTCACTCTTTCTGAAGATATATGACAAGAAGAGAGAAAGCAAGAGGGGAGAGAGAGGGAGAATGAAAGAGGGAGGTAGAAAGTGTTATAGAGAGATAAAGGGAGAGAGATAGAAGGGAAGAGAGATTGCTGCCAAGGTATAGAGGGAGGAGAGAAAGAAAGGGAGGGTTCAAGTTAGAGAGAGAAGAGAGTGAGAGAGAGGGTTCAAGTTAGAGAGAGAAGAGAGAGAAGATAGTGAGAGAATAGGAGAAAGTGAGTGAGCAAGAGCGATAGAAGGGAAAGAAATAAAGAGCGATAGTGAGGAGAGAGTGAGAGAGTGGTAGAGAGAAGAGATTGGAAGAGAAGAAGATAGAGATGAAGGTAGACAGAGAAAGAGAGACGTATAGAGGCAAGGAGAGAGACAAAGAGAGAGAATGCTAGAGATGGAGAGTACGAGAGAGATAGAAGATAGTTAGAGTGAACGTGAGGGAATGAGAGAGAGGGTGTGACAGAGAGGAAGTGAGAATGAGGAGGAGAAGCGAGATTGAAACACATAGAGAGAGTTAGAAGTAAGAGGATAGTGAGAGAAATACATAGAGAGGTAAGGAGGGAGAGATGTAAGTATGAGGGAGGGAGGGACAAGAGAGATTGAAAGTGAGGGATGGACAAGGGAGAGAAAGAATTTTGGAGAAAGAGAAAGATACAAAGAGAAAGAGTGAGAGAGAACATAAGAGAAAAGGGAGATAGATCGAGGGAGGGAGGAAGGGAGTGGGGAGAGAGGGAGAGAGAGATATATAAAGAGAAAATTGAGCAAGAGGAGAGAGAGAAGATATACATATAGGAGTCAGGAGAGAAGAGAGAAAATCGAGTGAGTTCAGAACAGAGGAAGGGAGGGTGGATAGATAAAGAGAGGGGAGAGAGGGAGAACAAGGAGAAGGACAAGGAAGATAAGGAGTGTGAGAGACCAAAGGGATGGGAGATTGGGAGAGAAAAAGAGGGTGGGAAAGGAGAGAGAGGGATGGACACTCTCACTCTTCTCCCCCCTCTCTCACTTGTCCCCTATATTTTTAGCAATTCTCACTCTTCCTCTATCCACTTTTTATTTCCTATGCTCACTCGCTCTCTCACACTCTATTGTTTCTCTCTTTTAATCTTGCTACCTTTTTTTCTTTCTATTCTTTATCTCTGTCCCTTTTTCTCTCGCCGTCGCTCTTGATTTATCCCTCACTCCCTTTTTCTTCCCACTATCTCTACATTTCTATATCATCCTCCCTCCTTCCCTCCCTCACTTCATTCTGCCTCTCTCTCTCTCCCCTGCCATCTCTCTTAATTCCTCTTTCAATCTTTCTCTCTTTATCTGTGCATCTCTCTCTCTCTCTCTCTCTCTCTCTCTCACTCTACCTTTCTTTCTTCCCTTAGTATCTCTTACTCCATCTTTCTTTGTCTCTCACTCTCACTTATTCTTCATTCTTCTCTCTCTCTTGCTCTTTTTTGATGTTCATCTCTCTCCCCCTTTCTGTGTATCTCTCTTTTGTCATTTCTTGTCTCTTTTATACGTTTCTATCTCTCTGTCTTGCTTATACTTATATCCCTCTCCCTTATATTATTCCTCTAGCTCTCTGTTCTATGTCATGCTCTCCTACTCATTCTTACTATCAGTCCCTCTCTCACTTCTCACTCTCCCTCTTTCTCTCTCATAATCTCTCTCATCTCAATCTTCCTTTCTATCTATCTCTCACGTCTCACTTTGCCTTTATATTCTTTACTTGCTCTCTTCTCTCTCTCACCTTTGCTCTCTCTTTGTTTCACTAAATCTCTCTCACATTCTAACTCTCTCTCTCTCTTTCTTACTCACTTGTTCTTCTCCTTCTCTTTCTCTCTCCATCCCTCCCTCCTTCCTCTCGCCTTTCATCTTCTTTCTCTCTCTTCTTCTCTCCCTCTCACTGCATTTCACTCATTTATGTCTTCCATTATTCCTTCACTCCATCTCTCTTTCCTTCCATCTTAAGCACCCTCCTCACACTCATTTTTTCCTTCCTTATTCTCTCTTTTCTCTCATCTTTCTTTTCCTCTCTTGTCTCTCTCACTCTCTCCCCTTCGGTCCTCTCTCCTCCCTCACTCACCACTCTCTTTATCTCCAACCTCGTCCCCTCTCATTAAGTCTTTCTTTTTTTATCTCCTCTTTTATGTTTCTCTTCTTTATCTTCTTGCTCTATCTTCTTAATATATCCATCTCCCCCACTCCCTCTCCCTCCCTCCCCTCTCACTCTATGTCCCTTCATTCTCTCTATATCTCTCCTTGTCTCCCACCCTCCCTCCATCCCTCACACACACTCTCTCATGTCCATTCGTTTCTTGCTCCCCTCTTCTCACTCACTTTACTCTCACCATCTTGCACACTCACTCGATCTCTCTCCCTTGTACTACCTTTCTCTTTCACACTTGTTAAATAACTTATATCTTTCTTTCGTTTCTATGTCCCTTTCTCTTCCACCCTCTCCCTCTCTTCCCTCCATCTCCCTCTCTTCCCTCACTCCAACTCTACCTCCCTAGTTGCCTCTAACTCTCTTGCTCTACTTCTATCTGTCTTTTCCTTCTCTCCCTCTCTATCTTTCTCCATCCTTTCTCCTTCTTTCTCTCTCCCCTTATCTCTCATTCTCTCCTTAATCCTTTTTATTCTTTCACTTCCCTCTCTTTCTCTCTCACTCCTTTCTCTCTTCCTTATCTCTTACTTTTGTTTCCATCCTCTTTCCCTCTCTCTCTCTCCCTTGCCCATCCTCCCTCTCTCTCCCTATCTCTCTCTTACTCTCTTTTTTATCTATTTCCTTTCTTTCCCTCTATTTCTTTTTCAATCTTTCTTACCATATCTATTACTTTGCTCCCTAAATGGAAAGAGAATGGTAGAGGATGCAAGAGAGAAATAGAGAATGAATTAAGAAGTGAGGGATGCAAGGAGTGTTCGTGATAGAGGGAAAGTGAGTGAGTGTGAAAGAAAGAGGGAGGGAAGGTAGAGAGAGCAAGAGAGAAGGAGAGAGCGCAACAAGGAGGGGGAGAGAGAACATGTGGGACAAAGCGAGTGAGAGAGTGTGAGAGAATGAGTGAATAAGAGGGATGGAGGTAGAGAGAGAGAGAAAGGGTGAGAAAGGTGTATAGAGAAATCATGAGAGAAAGAGTGAGAGAGAGAATAAGAGTAAATTAGAGAGAGGGTGAGAAAGGGAGGGAGAGAGAGTCGGATAGAAAGAGGGAGAGAAAGAGAAGATAGAGAGGAGAGAGGGAGAAAGAGAGAGGGAGTGAGAGAGAGAAAGAAAGTATTGTAAAAAGACTGTGAGAGAGAAAGAGAGGAAGGGGGAATGAGTAGAAGGGAGAAAGGAGAGAGATTAGAAAGAAAGAGAGAATTAGTGAGAGAGTAAAAGAAAGCTAGGAGGGAAGAGATGGAAAGATTCGTGTGGCGGAGGGATAGCGAACGAGAGAATGTGAGTGAGAGAGAAAAATGAAGCTAAGTGAGAGAGTGAGAGAGAGAATGGGGAGGGAGAAAAATAAGAGTGAGAGGGAGAGAGAGAGAAGAATTGGGGTAGAATAAAGGGCAAAGAGAGAGAGAAAAGTTGAGAGAGAAAGAGGGAAGGAGGGTTAGAGAGAGGGGTACAAAGAATAAGGATGGGAATGAAGGATAAAAAGTGATAAAGTAAAAGGCTAAGGAGAGAGAAGAAAAATGAAAAAGAGAGAAGAGATAGAAAGAATAAACGAGAGTAGAAAATGAGGAAAAGGGAGAAGGTAAGGGAGAGAGAGGGCTTGAGAGAGGTAGAGAGAGAAAGAGAGAGGGAGAGAGGGTGATAGAGAGAAAAAATATGATGGAGAGCAAGAGAAAAAGAGGAAGTGAGAAGAGAGATAGTTCAATATAGAACGTGTGGGAAATAGGGAAATAGAAACAGAGAGCAAGAAAGAGATAAAGGGACAACAAAAGAGAAGGAGATAGAGGAGATTGAAATAATGATTTGAGGGAGAGAGAGGACCTAACACAGATAAAGAGATAAAATGAGAGAAAAAAAGGAGTGATAGATAGAGAAATCAAGGGAGGAAGGAAGAGAGAGATTTAGAAATAGAGGTTGAAGGGGGTATAGAGCAAGAGACAGAGTGAGAGAGAGGGAGAATGAGAGAAAGAGAATTTGGGAGAAGAGAGATAGAGTGAAGTTGAGAAATGGACGGAAGGAGGGAAGGAAGGCAAAGAGAGAAAGAGAGAGGGAGGAGGGATAGATAAAGTGAGAAGAGTGGAAAAGAAAAGGATAGGAAAGTGAGAGCTAATGAGATGGAGAGAGTTAGAGAAAAAGAGAGAGTGTGGGGAGAGAGAAGGAGAAGAGAGAAAAATGAAGAAAGGAAAGAAGAGGCGAGGGAGGGAGGTAGAATAGAGAGAGTGAGGAGAGGGAGAGGGAGGTTGAGAAAGAAATAATATAACAAAGGAGGGAGAGAGAGCATGGGAGAGAGCAAGAAAAAGATGGGAGATAGAAAAAAGATCAAAAGAGATAGATAAAGAGAGGGATAGAGGGTGAGAGGGATGGAGGAAAAGAAGGAAAAAAGATAGTGAGAAAGGTTAGACAAAGTGATCGAATTAGATAGAAAAAGATATATGGAGGGATAGAGAGTGAGAAATTGATAGAGAGGTGGCATAGTGGGGGAGAGAGGACGAAAAAATTGAGTTAAGAAAGAGATCGTGTGAGTATGAGATAGGTAGATAGTGGGTGAGAAAGACTTAGAGAGTACAAGCGAAAGTGGGAGAGAGAAAGTGGCATAGCGAGTCAGTGTGAGATCATAGGAGAGAGAGGGAGGAGAGTGTGATAATAGAGATAAAATCGGAGAAAGAGAGAGCAAGATTGCGAGAGAGAGAAGAAATATAATATGGAGAGAGAGAATAGAGAGAGAAAAGCTAGTTAAAAAAAGAGAAACCTTAAAAATAGATTGAGATGGAGGGAGGATGCAATTGAGGAGGAGAGAGATAGAGAAAGAAAAGAAATGAAGAGAGTGAATAGAGAAATAGAGAATGAGAATGACCACATGTCAGAGAGGGAGAAAGTGTGAGCAAGGGAGTCTTGAAGAGAAAGTCAGAGAGTGAGCAAGAGTGAGAGAAAGTGGCAGAGAGAAGTAGAGCACTAGAAAGAGTTAGGGATAAATATATGGGAGAGAGAGAGGGATTGGAAAAAGGCTATGGAGAGAAGGAATGTTTGAGAGAGAGAGAGAGAGAGAGACAAAATCAAAGGGATAGGAATAGATAAAGAGAGAATGAGAAAGATAGAGTGAGAGAGATAGGGTTAGTGAGAAGAGAGAGAACAACTGAGAGATGAAAAGAGAGAGCAAAAGAATGAAGGGAAACAACGAGTTGGAGAAGAGAGAAAAAGAGAGAGAGTGAGAGAATGAGAAAAAGAGAGAGCGAGAGAATGAAAGTGAAAGAGAGAGCTACAAAAAAGAGACAGAGAGAGAGTGAGAGAAGTGAGAAAAAGAGAGAGTAAGGGTGGGAGGGAGGGAGAATGAAAGAGAGATGAAGAGAGTGCAAGTGAGAGAGAGAGTGGGAAAGAAAGAAAGATTACAAGAAAAAGCGAGAGAGGGAGAGTTAGTGCAAGATAACGAGTGAGGGAGTGTGTGAGAGGAAGACAAGAATGGAGGGAGAAAGAGCGAAAAAATACACATATCAAGAATTATTGTGAGAGAGATGGATAGAGAGATCAAGGGATAGAGAGAAGTATGAGAAACTAAGAGAGAGACTAGGAGAGGAATAGGGAGAGGGAGGGAGGGAGGGAGGGAGTGAGGGAGGGAAAGAGAGAAGGGGATAGAGAGGAAGTGAGAGAGAGTGAGATAGTGAAGTGAGAGGGGGAATGAGAGAGAAAGAATGGGAGAAAAAGAGAGGAAGAAAGACAAAGGGATCAGAAGAGACAATATAAATAGTGAGAGACATTAGAGAGTGAGAGAAAGAGAGGAAGAGTAAGAGAGATATAAGGCGAGAAAAAGAGAGAAGGAAAGAGAGGGAGGGAGAGGGCATGTGTGTGTGAGAGAGAAAGAGGTAGAGGGAGGAAAAAGAGCAAGCAAGAGGGTAGGAGAGAAAGAAATAGAAAGGATTATGAAAGAGTGAGCGAGAGAGAAAGTGCAAGAGAGATAACCTGGAAGAGAGAGTGGGAGAGAGAGGGAGAGATTAAGAGAAAAAGATTGAGAATGCAAGGGAGAGAGAGTGAGAGTGATGGATATATAGATAGACAAAGAGGGAGAGAGAGAAAGAGAGAATGATTATGAGGTACAGAAAGTGAGAGAGAGTGAGATGGAGGGAGAGAAAGATATATAAGTAGACAGAGAAGGATGGGAGAAAGAGGGAGAAAGAGGGAGAAAATGAGAGGGGGACGGAAGGAGAAAGAGAGAAATAGTTAGAGAGCAAGAGAGAGATAAAAAGAAGAGAGCGAGAGAAGTGAGGAAAGAAGGAGGAGATTGAGAGATGAAGGCAAGATGGAAGGAGAGATGGAGGGCATGGGTGAGAGGAAAGGGAGGCAGGAAGGAGGGAGAGTTACGGAGGCAGACTTAGAGAGTAGAAAGGTAGAGAGGGAGATAGTGGGAGACGGAGGGCGAGAGTTGAAATGGAAAGAGAGTGAGAAAGAGAGAGAGAGAGAGAGAGTGGGAGTGAGAGAAAGAGAAGGATGGAGATTAAGAAAGAGAGAGAAAATGATCGAGAGATAGAATAGATAGAATAGAGAGAATGAGAAGAAAGAGAAGAGAGATGCCATGTGAGAAAAAAAGAGATATATAGATGAGAGAGAGGGAGAAAGAGAGAGAGTGAGAGCAAGAAGCAGTAAGAGAGCATGAGATTAAAGATAGAGAAACATAAGTAAGATAAGGTAGAGGGATAAATAAGAGAGTGGAGAGACAATTAATTTGAGAGATAAAGTGAGAAAGGAAAGGAGAGAGAAAACGAGAGGGGATAAAGAGGGATAGAGGTATAGAAAGTGAGGGGGAGAGAGAAGAGAGGAATAGAAAAAGAGAGGAAGCTAAAGATGGAGAGAAGAAGAGAGAGAGAGAGGTGGTGGAGGAAGGAGAGTGAGAACGAGGGATAAATAGTGAAAGAGAGAATTGAGTGACTAAGAGAGAGTATAAGAGTGTGGTAGGCAGAGTGAGAGAGATTAAAGAGGGGATAGACAGAGAAAATAGAGAGAGAAGATTGAGAGAGAGGGAAGGGGAGATTGAGAGAAAGTGTGAGGGAGGGAGGAGAGTGATTGGGAAGATGGGGAAGGAGTTCGAGAGAGAGATTGAAAGATAGAGAGAATGAGAGAAAATATAAGAGAGATAGAGAAATAGGGAGACAGAGAGTGAGATGGAGAAAGAGGGAGAGAAAAGATGAAGTAGGAGAATAGATTGACAAACCTAGAATGAGAAAAAAATAGAGAAAGATGAAGGAAAAGAGGTATATAGTAAAAGAGAGAACGTGATAGAGAGAGGGAGAGTAAAAGTGAGAGGCAAGCTGAGTGAGGGAGAGAAGTGATAGCATGAGAGAGAGAGAGGGGAGAAGAGAGAGAGTGTGAGAAAAGAGAGTGCAAGAGAGTGATAAAGAATAGAGATAGAGAGAAAAAGCAAAAGAGAAGGTTGAGGAGAAAAGAAGTAGAAAATGAAATAGATAAAAAGGAAGAAAAAACAAAAAAGGAGAAGATACTGAATAGAGAGTATGAGAAAGAGAGAGGAGGCATAAGAGAGGGAGATAATTAAAGAGAGAGAAGAAAAAGAGAGAGCAATGAGGGAGAAAGAGAGAGGAAAGGCATGGAAGAGAGAGAGAGGGTGAGTGAGATAAATAGAGTGAGAGAAAGGTAAAGTAAGAGAGCGAGAGTGAGGGAGGGAGAAAGGGAAGGAGGGTGGGAGGGTAAGTGAGAAAGTGTGAGAGAAGATATAAAAAGTAAGATAAGAGTGAGTTTGAGAAGCAAGAGATCAAGAGAGAGAAAGAGATGGTGAGAGAGAAAAGAGATAGAGAAAGGAAAGCGAGAGAGATGGAGAGAGAGCAAAGAGATAGAGAAGGAAGGAGAGAGCAAGCACGAGAGAAAAAAATATAACAAGAAAGAGAACAGAGAAAAGAGAGTAAGAGAAGGGGAGTAAGAGGGGAGAGAGAGGGATGAAGTGAGAGGGTGAGAGAAAGAAGAGAGAGCGAACAACAAAGAAAGAGAGATAAGAAAGAAGTGAGCGAGAGGGACTGAGAGAGTGGAAGAGAGAAAGAATGAAAGTAATATAGAGAAATGGAAAAGTGTAAAGGGAAAGTGTGGTAGAGGTACTAACTGAGAGAGAGAGAGAGCTACAGAAAGAGGGAGATAGAGCATGTGGGACAGAGAGTGAGAGCGAGTAAGGGAGAGGAGGAAAGACATTGAGAGAGAGCAAGGGGAAGGGAAGAGTGCGAGAAAGACTAGATATAGTGAGATAGGGATAAAGAGAAATAGCATGAGCAAGGGAGTGAGAGAGATATTGAGAGAGCAAGAGTGAGGGAGAGAGATACTAATTATTGGGGGAGGTAAAGAAATAGAAATGAAAGAGGGGAAATAGGAGGAGATTAATAGAGAAAGCATAGAAGAGATAAAGCTGGAGAGATAGATAGCATAAATGAGAGAAGATAGATATAATAAGAGAAAAAGAAATGGGAGGCATAGTGGGAGAAAGAGAGAGAGAGGGTGAAAGAATGGATAAAGTGTGAGGGAGGAAGGGAGGGAGAGCAAGAGAGTGGGATAGAGAGTGATTAGAGAGAAGATACATAGAGAAGAGAGAGCAGAGAGAGGAATAGTGATAAGGGAGGGAGGTATAGTTGAAAGAGAAAGAGAGTAGAGATATAAGAGTGATATAATGGGAAAGGGAGAATAAGAGGTGGTAGAAAAAAGAGAGCTATATGGAGGGTGAGAGAGGGGAGAGAGAGAGCAAGAGTGAAAAAGTGTGGGAGAGAATAAAAGGGAGCTAGAGAATAGGGAGAGTGAAAGATGAGAGAGAGAAAGTTATAACAAGAAAAGAGATAGAAAATAGGAAGGGATGGATGGAGGGAATCTTAGAGAGGGAGAGAGAGAAAAAGATAGCAAACAGAAAGTAAGAGAGTGGGAGGCAGAGAACGATAGAAATAGAGAGCTAGAAGAGAGAGTGAGAAAAGAAAAGTGACAAAATAGAAATGGATAGAGAGAGCAAAGAGATAGAGAAGGAATTAGAGCAAGAAAGATAGGGTAAAGAGAAGAGAGAGATTGAAAGAGAGAGTGAGTAACAAAGAGTGACAAAATAGAAAAAGATAGAAATAGGAAAGACATACAGAAGGAAAGAGAGTGAATGAATGAATGAAGAGTGAGGAGGGAGGAGGAGAGAGCGAGAGAGATAGATATATAGAGAGAGAGAAAGGGAGAGATTGATTGAGCGAGAAAGAAAGAGAGAAAGTGAGAGAGTGAGTGTGAGGGAGGGAGGGCTGAAAGGTAAAAGATAGAGTGGGAGAGAGGATAGAGAACAAGAGATAGAGATAGGAAGAGAGATTTAAAATGAGAAAGAAGGGAGCTAGTTAGAGAAGAAAGAGATCCAGAGATAGAGAGAAAGGGAAAGTGAGAAAGGTGAAGAGGGGGTAAAGAAATAGAGAGGGAAAGAAAGAGAAAGTAAGAAAGCGAATGATAACAAGAAAGATAAGAGAGAAAGAGGGAGAGAAGGGGGGAGAGAGGGAGAGAGAGAAAATAAGAGAGGAGAGAAAGCAAGAGAGCGGAAGGCAGAGAGTGATAGAAAGAAAGAGTGACAAGCAAAAGTGAAAAAAGATGAGTGAAAAAATAGCAAGCTTTTCTATCTTCTCTTTTTGATTATCTCTTTGTTGCTTGCTCTCTTTCCTTCTCTTTCCTTCTCTATCTCTCTGTTGCTTGCTCTCGCACCCTCCCCCTCCCTAATTCCCTCCATTCCTCCTTCCCATCCCTTCCTCTATCTTTTCAATCTTGTTTCTCTTTCACTCAATCCCCCTATCTTTATTTCTCTCATTATCCCCGTTTATTGCCCTCCCACACTTCATATATCTCTTCTCTTTCCCTTTTTCTCTCGTTCTCTCGCTCTGCAATCCCTCCTTCCCCATTCCCTTTCTATTCACTCTCTTCTTTCAATCTTTTCTCTCACACACTCTCTCTCTCTCACTCGCTTCTCTATTCTTTCACTCGCTTATTTCTATCTTTCTCTCTCTCTCTCTCTCCACGTCTCCCTTCCCCTCTTCACCTCTTTTCTCTCTTTTTCTCTCTAAATATATCTACATCCTTCCCTTATTATTTTTCTGACCCTCCTTTCTCTACCTTGATTTCTCACTTCTATCTGACATAAAGGTCTCTCGCTCTCTCTTGCTAACCCGCTCTCCCCTCCCCTCCCCTCTCTCTATTTCTCTCTCTTTCTTTACTATCTCATCCTCTCTCTCTCTCTCTTTCCTATCTCATTGTCTCTCTCTCACTTTCTCTTTCTCTTTCTCTCTCACTCCTTTCTCCCTTCCTCCACCCTCCCTCTATCTCACTTGTTTTCTTTTATCTCTCTTTCCTCTTTCATGCTCTACCACTTGCTCGTTCTCTCTCTTCTTCTCTATCTTTTCACTTGCTTGCCCTCTCTTAGTTTATCTGGCTCCTTCTCTCTTCTCGCTACCTTCTTTTGTTTCTCTACCTCTGTTGGATCTTCCTCTCTATCTCTCTTCCTTCCATGCTCGTTTTTCCGCTCTTCCTCTCTCTCTTCACTCCCCCTACCGTCTTTTTAACTCTCTTGTTCCTCGCTCCTTTTCCCACCCTCCCTCTTTCTCTCTATGTTCCCTTCCTATCTCTTGTTCTCTCTCTCCCTCTCACTCTCCCTGCCTTTTTCTAACTATCTATCTTTGTCACTATTTCTCCCTCCGACCCTCCCTCTCTCTTGATTTTTCTCTTTCTTTGATCTCCTTTACTTTTCTTCTTATCTCTTTTTCTATTTTCTTCTTATCTCTTTTTCACTCTCTCTCATTCTCTCTTTCACTCTCTCTCATTCTCTCTTTTTTGCTACTCTATTTTATATCTTCTCTCACATTTTTTTACCCACTATCCCTCTCTAACTTTCACTCTATATCTAACACACTCTATCTCTCTCTCCTTTTTGTTTTCTCTCTACTCTCCCACCCTTCCCTTCTGGTTCTCCCTCACTACCTTTTCCTCTCTTTCTCTCGCTCATCTCTAACTCTCTCCCTCCCTTTATTGCTCTCTCTCTCTCACTCGCTCTCTCTATTTCCTTCTCTATCTCCCTCTCTCAATCTTCTCTACTCTCTTTCACTCTCTCACCAACCGACCCTCTCTCCCTTCCCCTCCCCTCTCTCTATTTCTCTCTTTCTTTACTATCTCATCCTCTTTCTCTCTCTTTCTTTCCTACCATATTGTCGCTCTCTCTTACTCTTTTTTTCCTTCCTCCGCCCTCCCTCTATCTATCTATCTTGTTTTCTTTTATCTTTCTCTCCTCTTTCTTGCTCTACCTCTTGCTTATTCTCTCTCTCCTTTTCTATCATTTCACTTGCTTGCCCTCTCTCTCAGTTTATTTGGCCCTTTCTCCCTTCTCTTTCTCATGCTGCTCATTAACTTTACCACACCCTCCTTCCAACCATCCGTCCCTTTTTCACCCTCCCACTCTCTGTCACTCATTATTTCTCTCACTCACTCTCTCTCTCCAACTCTATCTCACCTTCTCTCTATTGTTATCACTCATCTCTCTCTCCATATCTCTTTTTTCTTTCTCACTCTAACATGGACTCTCATATTTCTCTCTCTATTTTCTCACTCCCACATTTCTCTCAATCTCTCTTTTCCTCTTTTCCTTTATCTCTCTCTCTCTTCATCCCTTCTTCTCTCTCTCATTGTATCTTCCTCTCTCTTTCTCTCACTCTTCTCATTTTATCACTCTCTCTTCTCTTTCTAATCTTTGCTTGCTCCCACTCTCTCTTTCATGCTATTTTCTCTCTTTCTATTTTCTCAAGCTCTTCCATTCGCACATCTTTCTCTCTTTCCCTTTCTCAAGCTCCCTCTCTCCATTCCTCTCCTTTCTCTCTCTCTTTCTCTCACTACCCTCCTTATTCTCACTCTCACTTATCTCTCTATAGCTTCTCTTTCTTCTCTTTCTCACTTTCTCTCTCTCTCACGCGCCCTCTCTCCCTCCCTCACTTTCACTCTATCCATATTCTATCTATTACTCTCTCTTACTTTATCTCGCTCATACCATCCATGGCTTGCACTCTCTCCCTCTGTCTCTCTCCCTTCCTCCATACATCTTTATTTGTCTCCCTTAGTTTCTCTCTACCTCTCTCCTTACCTCTTCTCTATACCACTCTCACTCTCTATCCCTCGCTATCTTATGCTCTTCTATGTCTCTCTTACTCTCTTTCTCTCTCACACACACTCTCTCATGCTCTTCACTCTCTTCTCTCTCTCTCTCTCTCACTCCTAGCACTCTCTATTTTTCTCCCTCTCCTACCCTTTCTTTATTTCTTTCTCTTGCTCTCTTCCTCACACTCTCTCGTGCTCTCCCTCACCCTCCCTCCTTATTTATTCACTAGATCTTTTTTTTTCTCTCCCTCTCTCCCTCTCTCCCTCCTTCCTTCCCTCCTTCCCTCTTTAGCTCTTTCTCCCTCCCACCCTATCTCTCTTCTCTTTATTCTCTCTCTTGTTATTTCTCTCTCCATCTCTTTCTCTTTCTCCCACTCATTAATCTAAATAAAACTCTCTCTCGTTCTATCTCTCTCTATCTCTCATTTCTCTCTCCCTCTATCTCTTCTTGACAACAATCTTTAATTCTCTTTATCTACCTTTTTTTAATTCCTCTACAACTCTCTCTACCTCACTCTCACTCTCTTAATCACTCTCTCTCACTCGCTCTCTCTCTCTCAGTCGTACTCTATCTTCCTCACTTGATCTTTATCTCTTTTTCTCGCTCTCTCTCTCTCCCTCCTAATATCTTTTTCTCTCCTCACTCAAACAATCACACACTATATTTCTACCTCCTTTTACCACCCACTTTCTCTTCCTCCGTACTTCCATCTCTCTTCCCTTCCATACCTCCCTTCCTTTCTCTATTTTCTTTTCCCTACCTCTTATTGCACTCTTCTTTCTCTCCTTTTCTCTCTCTTCTCTTACTTTCTCTCACTCCTCTTCTCTCCATTACTTTCTCTCTCTCTCCTACCCTATATCTCTCTCCTAAACTCCCTCTATTCCTCTCTCTCACTTCCATCTCTTTATCTCAACCTACCTCCAACCCCAAATTTCTCTCTTTCCCTTTCTCTCTCTCACCTTTTCTTTTTCCCTCTTCCTAGTTTTCTTTCACACCTTATTATCTCTCTCTCTCCCTATCTCTTCTACTCTCGCTCCCAGTCTCTTGTCCTCTCTATCTCTCTTTCTCTCAATATGTTGCTCGATCTCTCTCACATGCTCACCATCAATCTCCATCTCTCCCACTCCCTCTCTCCCTCTCTATACTTCTCTCCTTAATTCTCTTCCTTCCCTTGTCTCCCCTCCCTCTCTTTATCTCTCTTAAGCTTTCTCTCTCTCCCACAATCTCTTTCTCACTTTCTGACCCTCCCTCTCTTTGTTTGACCTCTCTCACCATTCTTATCTCATTCTCTCTCCTCATCTGTCTCTTATTTCTCTATAGTGTTCTCCCTCAATCTCTCACTACCAATCTCAACCTTTCTCTTATGGTCTTACTGTCTCCATGTCATCATTTAACTATCTCTTTCTCTCTCGCTTTTTCACTCCCTCTTTCTCCCTCTATCCCATATTCTCTCTCTCATTATTCCCTCTATTAGTCTTTTCTCTCTCAACACTCTTTCCCTCTTCACTCTATCGACCTCCCTCACTTTTTCTCTCTCTCTCTTTCCCAAGCTCCCTCTCTTCTTGATTTTCTTCTTATTCATCCTCATCACTACTATGTTATTAACTTTAACTACCTCTCTCTCTCTCTCTCTCTCTCTCAATATCTCTTTATCTATTTTCCTCTCAATCTTTTGCATGCTCTTTTTGTCTTGCGATCTATCCCTCTTCGTTCCAACCTTATTAACTTTCACCATCTATATTCTCTCTCTCTTCTCTATCACTATTCTCTCTCTCTTCCCCTTTCATGCTTTCTTCCTCACTCTCTCACTTCCTCTTCCATGTGCTCTTTCATTCGCTATTCATCCCTCTCTCTCCCATTCCCTACCTCTTTTCCTCGCTCTCCCTCTACTTCTCTCCTTATATCTCCCCTTACATATATATATATATATATTCTTTCTCTTTCCCTCACTGTGTTATCCTCTCTCACACTTTCTCTTTCCCGTTCTCTCTCTACCATCCATTCCCTCCATTCTCTATATATTTTACTCTCTCTTCTTCCTCATCTTTTCTCTCTCGATCTTCTTTTTCCCTCTACACCCTCCTCTTATCATCTATCTCTGTCTCTCCCTCCCACACTCTCTCTCGCTCTCCCTTTCTCTCTTTATCAATTTCTCGCTTCTCTCAATCTCTATTCTCTTTACTCCCTCACCATCACTCTCTCTCCATCTCATTTACTATCTCATCCTCTCTTTAAATCTCTTTCGCTTCTTTTTTCTCTCTCGCTCTTTCTATCTCTTGCTCCCCTCTCTTCTCTCACTCTCTCTCTCTC
>NEWO01000479.1:495681-507243 GCA_003013225.1 Phalaenopsis aphrodite
CCCTCTTCTTTCCTTTTCCTCTCTCTATCTCTTCTCTTAGTCTTTTCTCTATATTCTCTCTCTCTCACTCCTCACTTTTTCTTATCTCTTTCTCTCTCTCTCATTCCTCACTTTAGTATTCCGCTCTCTCCCTCTCTCAAGCCTTTCCACTCTCTCTCTCTGACTCTCTTTTTTAATCCTATATGTACTTCATGCTTTCTCTCTCACTCTTTCTCTTACTCTCGCTCACTCACTTATCTCTTTCTCTCTTTTACGCACTATTTCCCTCTTCCCTCTCTATCCTTCTCTCCCACCCCTCATTATCATGCTCATCCACACTCTCTCTCATTCTCTCTTGCTTTATCTTCCCTCACTCTAATTTCTCTCCATATTATTCTCACACTCTCTCTTTCTCTCTTTCAATCACTCTCTCTCTTCAATCTCTCACACTTCCCTCTATCTTTCTCTTTCTTACTCTCTTTCTCTCTCACTCACTTTCACTCTTTTCCTTATCTTGGATTCTCATCTTTTGCTCTCTCTCTCTCTATTGGCCTCTTTCTATTATTCTCGCTCTCTTCTGTCTCTTCACTCAATTGTTATCTTCCTTTATCCCTTGCATAGACAAACTCTCCATCTCTCCCTCTCCTCTCTTATCTCTATCTTTCCCTCCCACTCTCCCTTCCTCTTTCTCTCTCTCTCCCTCTCCATCTCCCTCGCTCCTCCTCTCTCTCTTACTCATTTTCACGCCCTCTCTCCTTCTCACACACTCTGTCACTCTATCTCTCATAACTCTCTCTTCTCATTATCTCTCTTTCTCTCTCATTTTTTATTTCATCTCTTTCTTGTTCTCTTGCTCTCTCTCTCTTTCTCGCACTTTCTTTTGTCAGTCTCTCTTCTCATTCCTTACTCACTATTTCTCTCCCTCTATCTATCACTCTCTCTGCCGCTCTCTCTCCATACTTTCTCTTTCAATCTCCCTCTCTGTGAAATTCTCTCTCCACCTCTTCTTTCTCATTATTTCTCACTTTGACTCACTCTTCTCTCTTGCACCATCCCTCCCTCCTTTCACTTGCTCCCTTCCTTTCTCTCCCCGTCTCTCCCTCTCTTACACTCTCTCTCGCTTCATCTCTCTAGCTCTCCCTTGGCTTACTCTCCTTTCCCTCTATTCTCTCTTGCTCAATCTCTTCCATTTTCGTTCCATCCATCTCTTAAATTTCACTCATACTCTCTCCCTTTATCTTTCTCACTCACTGTTCTCTCTCTTCAATCTCTCACACTTCCCTCTATCTCTATTTATCTCACCCTCTCTCGCTCTCTGTTTCTCTCTCTTCCTGTCTCTCTGTCTTCTCATTCTCTTGTCCTCACTTGGACACTTTCTCTTGTATTATCTTCCCAACTTTTACTTCTCTATATTTTTCAGTCTCTCACACTTCTTCTTTCTATCCCTCTCTTTACCTCTCTCTCTCTCTCTCTCTCACACTCAATCTCCCACTCTTTGTTCCATCACTTTTCTCACTATGTTACTCTCTTTTTCTCTTTCTCTACAACTCATACACGTTCTCTCTCACTCTTGCTCCCTTTCTCTCACATTCCCTCTCTTTTCTCCCAATGTTTCTCACTTTCTCTCACACTTCTCTCTCTCCTTCCCTCCCTCTTTCACTCCATAACTCCCTCTTCCCTCTCTCTCTCTCTCATTCTCTCTCTCTCTCTCCATATCTTTTACTCTCTTTACCTTACTCTTGTTCTCACTCTCTTCCTCTCTTTATATCTCTCTCTCACTCCCTTGCTTGTACTCTCTCATTATTTCAATCTCTATGACTTCTATGTCTCTCTCGCCCTCCCTCACTCTTACTCTCCCCCCATTTGCTTTTAATCTTGTTCTCCCTCCCTCTTAATCCCTTACTTTCTCTCTCTCTCTCTAGATCTCTCTCACTCCTCAACTCACTTTCTTATTATATCTCTCTTTCCATTATTCTTGCTTAATCCCTCTTGCTTTCTATCCCAGAATCTCCATAATGTTGCACAACAAATTTTTCCCTCCCTCCTCTCTTTTCTTTATCTCACTTTGCTTCTTCCTCACCCTCAATTATTCCAGCTCGTCTCACTTTTTTCATTGTCTTTAGCTCCCTTTCAAGCTCTCTACCTTGCTCTCTCTACATCTTGCTTTTCTCTCTCGCTCTTTCACTATCTTTCACTCTCCTTTTTCTTACACACTCTCTCTTGGTCTCTCTTCTCTCTGTTGTTCCATCTTCCCTACCTTCCAATCTCCCTCTCTCTTCCTTTTATTTGTCCATCTTCCTCCATCTTCTTATCTCTCATTTATCTCTTTCTCTCTTGATTTCTTTCTTTATCTATCCTTCTCTTTCTTTCTCTTTCCCTCCCCCTCTCACCTTCCCCTCTATGTTCTCTCTCTTTCTTTCTCACTCTCTCACTCTCTCAAACTCTATATCTTTTCTACTCTATCTGACTATCTATCCCTTCCTCTCTATTCCTCTCTCACTCTGTCAAACTCTCTTTAACAATCTCTCTCATAGCTCTCTCTACCTCTTTCTTGCTCTCTTTATCTATCTTGCTCTCTATCTCTCAGTCTTCCTCTTGCTATCATTATCTTCCTCTCTCTTGAGATTTTCTGCCCTCTATAAACCTTTGTCGCACTTCTACGCACTCATTATATATGCTCTCTCTTCTCACACTTATCTCTCTTCACCCCTCTCTCCTAAACTCTTTCTCCATTCTATCTTTATATGAGCCACCCTCCTCTCTTGCTCTCTCCTTTCTCCACCTTCCTTTTATCTTTCTCTTTCTCTTTAATCTTTAACCCTCCCCCCTCTTTCTCTCTCACACTCGCTACTCTCTCTCACTCAGTCTTTTTTCCCTTTTCTCTAACTCACTCTTTTTTCCCTCTTCTCTCACACGCTGTCTCTTTTCTCTCATAATTTTGCTCTCACTCTCTATTTCCTTACCTCTCTTTTCCTCTCTCTTTACCTGTTTTGCTGTCTTTGTTTTCTGTATTCCTTATTTCACTCAATCTATCTCTTCATTCTATCTCTAATGAATTCTTTGTCTGTCTCTCCCTCCCTCTCTCAATCTCCCTCCCTCTATCTCCTTGTAGTATACATCTTTCTTATTTTCTCTCTCTCTCGCTTCATCTCTCTCACTCTCTCTATATCTTTTCTTTCCTTACCCTCGCTTCTCTCTCTTTCTTCATCTCTTTAGCACTCTCTCTAGTACTTCCCCCTTTTATTCTCTCTCTTGCACTCTCTCTAGTCTTTCCCCCTTTTTCTCTATCTCTCTCACTCTCTCACTTAGCTTCATTTTTCTCTCTCACTCACATGCACTTTTTCTCAATCCCTTTGCCTCACTACTCTATATATTTCTTCTCTCTCTTCTCTCCACTTTCTCTCTTTCTCTCTCACTAATTCTCTCTTTCTTACTGATCTCTCTCCTCTCTCCTCACTCCTCTCTCCTTCCTTTGCTCTCCCCCTTACTCTCATTTCTCTTTCTCACTCCCTCTTTCACTCCCTCTCTCCTCCCTATCTTTTCTCTCTCCCTCCCTTTCTCACACTCTCTCTAGTTTACTCTTATTCTCTCTCTTACTCTCACTCACTCTTATTTTCTACACACACGCTCTCTATCATGATTTCTCTATACATCTTTCCCATCCTTTCTCTCTCTCTCCAGCTCCATCCCTCTTATTCACTCATTCTCACACTCTCTCTCACTCCTCTCTCCCCTTCCTATTGCACTCTCTCCCTCTCACTTGCTCTCTCTACCTTCCCTCCCTCTCTCTTTCACACTCACTCACTTTCCCTCTATCACACACACTCCTTGCCTCCCTCCCTTCTTAATTCTTTCTCTATCTCTCTCTTGCACCCTCTATCATTCTCTTTCCATACCACTCTTTCTTTCTCTTCCCTCACTTTATTTCTTATCTATAATATTCTTTTTGTATCTCTCCCTTTATTGCTACCTATCTCTTCAAATTCACTTTCACTTATACTCCCGCACTCCCCTACTCTCTCCTTGTCACTTTATTTTAAATTTTTGTATCTCTCAATCTCTTGTACTCCCTTTCGTTGCTCTCTCCTCTTTCTCTTGCTCATTTCACTCTTTCTATCCATCTATCCAGCACTCTCTCTTTCTCTCTCTCTTTTACATTCTCTCTCATCGCACCATCTCTCTCTTCCCTCACTCTCAGTCTCCCGTGCTCTCTTTCATTGCTCTCTCCTATTTCTCTTGCTCATTTCACTCTTTCTATCCATCTACCCAGCACTCTCTCTTTCTCTCTCTCTTTTCACATTCTCTCTCATAGCACCATCTCTCTCTTCTCTCTTCCCTCACTCTCACTTATCTCTCTCATTTTCTCTCTCCATCTCCAAATTCCTTTCTCTGTCTCCTTAATTCCACTCATTCTTACTCCCTCTCTCTTTTCTTTTTCTATTCTCACTTCTGCTCTCCCTCCTAATGTTTTCCCTTCAATCTCCTCACACTCTTTCTCGTAATCCCCACTATATCTTGCTCAATTTTTCTCCATTTCTCTTTATCTCTCACATACACTCTCTCTCTCTCTTGATCTCTCTCTTTCTCCCTTTATCCCTCTCCCTCCATCTCTACTTCTCTCTGTCGCTGTCTCTATATTGTTCTCTTCCCTCACTTTCTCTTCTTTCTATATTTAAATCTCTCTTTCTCTCCCTCTCTCGCCCTATCTCTCTCTCTCTTCAACCTCTCTCACACCTCTTCTATCTCCCCCGTCTCAATCTCTCCAATTTTGCTCTCTCTCTCACACTCTTTTCTAGGTCACTTTTTTGATCTCTTGTACTCTCTATTTCCTTTGCTCTTTACTTACTCTCTATCTCATGTTATTCCACACACACTTTCTCACTTTATCTGTCTTCTATGGCCCCCCACCTTTATCTTCTATGGCCCCATCTCAATCTCTTCATTATATTCTCTCACACATCACAAACAGTCTATCTATCCCTCTATCTATTTCTCTCTCTCTCGCACACTTTCTTCACTCTCTCACTCTCTTTATTTCTCTCTCCACTTCCCTCCCTCCTTCTCCATCTTTCTCTCACTTCCCTCTCCATCTCCTTCTGTCTCGCTCACATTTCATAAACACTCTTTCTCTCTCTATAACTCCCTTTTTGGTTCTACCTTTCTCAGATCCATCTTCCTCTATCTCTTTTTATCTATCTCATTCTTTTCTTTTTCCTCCTACTCTTCCTCTCACTCACTCTCTCGCATTCTATCTTCCCTCACACTCTCTCACTTAATCCTCCCTCACTCTTCTCTCTATGTTTTTCTTACAAACACACACACAAGCATATTCTCTTTTCCTTTTATTCCTTCTCTCACTAAAATCTGTCTCTCTTTTTAATCACTCTCACTCCCACCCTCTCCCTCTCTATCACTTACTCTCTCTTCAGTTTCTCTCATCTCTCATTCTATCTATCCCTCTATCCCCTTCTCAATCTTGCTATCTCCTTAGATTTCTTTTTTGTTACTCTATTTTGTCTCTCTCTATCTCAATCTTTCTATCTCTACTCATTTTATTGCTCAACCTATGTCTCTTTCTTGTCGCTGAATCACCTTGCTCAATCTTCCCTCACTCTCCATTCTCTCTATTTCTCTCTTGCACTCTCTCTCCCACTCCCACTCTAGCTCACTTTCTCTCCATCTTCAATCATTCTCACCCACTCCCTCTCTATCTCTCTTTTCACCTATTCCCTCTCTCAATCTCTGTCTCACTCTATGTTCTATTCTTATTTTTCCCTATTTTGCTCTCTTCTCACTCAAGATATCCCCTCTGCCATAATCACTCTCTTCTCTCATCTACCTTTAATTAATTCTCACTTTCTCACACATGTCACCCTACTTTTCCCTCCTTCAGATGGACCGCAGGTGTGAGCGGGAGAGAGGGAGTTAGAAAAAGGGAGGGAGAGAGAGAAAGAGAAGAGAGAGAATGAGGATGAGAGCAAAAGAGTGGGATAGAGAGAAAGAGACGAGCAATAGAGATAAAGAGAGTGAAAGAGATAAAGCGACATAGAGAAGATTGTTTGAGAAAGGTATGAGAAAAAGAAGATGGAGGGATAGAGGGCAAGCGAGTGAGAAAGAGGGAGGGAGGGAGGGAGGAAGAGGGAAGTTAAAAGAGAAACAAAGTGGGAGGGAGAGAGGGAGGAGTGTAGGAGGAGAGAGGGATAAAGGGAGAGAGAGATAAGACTTTGAGAGAGAGAGCAATGAATAAGAGGGGAGCAAGAGATAGAAAGAGCGGGAGAAAAATATGAAATGAAAGTGAGTTAGAGAGAGGATGAGAAAGTAGAAGAGATGAAGAGAGAGATGGTGAGGGAGTTCAGAGAATAGAGATCGAGAGAAGAGAGAAATTGAGGTAGAGAGGTAGGAGAGAGGGAGAGAAATGGAGAGGGAGAAAGAGTGTGTGAGGGAGAGATGAAGAGATAGATGAGAGGAGGGTGTAGAGAGAAATTGAAGAACAAGAGAGAATAAGTGTTGGTTAAGAGAGAAATAAAGATGAGAGATAAGAGAAAGTAAAATATAAGATAGAAAAAAAATGAAGAGAGTGCGAGAAAGATAGAGAGAATGAGAGAGGGAGAGAGCAAGATTAAGCTTGTAAGAAAAAGTGAGAATAAGAAATTGAGAGAGAGCAAGGCAAAGAGAGGGAGAGGATACGGGGTAGAGAGTGGAGGGTAGAGAGAAGGGGATAGAGAAAGTGTGAAAGGGGATGATGTAGAGTGGGAGAGTGAAAGAAGAGCAAGAGAGAGCTAGAGAGAAGAGAGATGTGGGGAGAGGAGAAAGAAAGTGGAGCAGGGAAAGTTGGTGAGATAGGAAGAGAAAGTAAGAGAGAGAATGAGTTGAAAAGAGAGAGAGAGGGAGAGTGATATGGTGATAAATAGATAAAGAATAGCGAGCAAGTGAAAGAGAGAGGGAGTAAGAGAGACTAAGGGATGAAAAATAGTGGTAAATGATAGCGGTAAGTGAGATAGAGGGAGAGAGATAGCAAGATGGAGGGTGGGAGAAAAATGGCAGAGATAAATAATAGAAAGAAAAAAGAGTATAAAGATTAAAAGAGAGAAATAATAGAGTGGGAGAGAGCGAGCAAGTGAGCATAAGAGCTTGAGAGTGCTAAAAAGAGAGAGTGAGTATTGCTAGAAAAAATAGGACGAGAAGTGAGAGAGAGAGAGAGAGAGGGAGGGAGATAAGTGAGAGTGAGGGATGAAGGGTGGGAAGGAGGGAGAGAGAGAGACCATGAGGAAGATAGAGTGAGAGGAGGAGATAGTAAGAGTGGGAGTGAGAGATATAAAAAGAAGATAGAGCATGAAAGGACAAATGATACATAAAAGAGAAGAGAGAGTGGAGAGAAAGAGAGAGATATAAGGAGAGAGGGAAAACAAGTGAGAGCACACCTGAGAGAGAGAGAGAGGGAAAATGAGAACAAGTGAGAGAGTGTGAGGGTGAGAGCAAGCTAGATAGAAAGGGAAGACGGAGGAAGAGAGAGAAAGAGAGAGATAATTAGGAAGAGATAGAGAAACAAATAAGGAGGTTAAGAGAAAGAATATAAATGAGAACTGAGAGAGGGAGAGACTAAAGATAGTGGTAAAGGAGAGAGGAAGCTGGAGATTGAAAAAGGGTCAAAGAGAAGAACGAGGAAAAGATGGGGATAGGGTGACTAAAAGTGAGAGAGAGTATGAGGGAGCGAGAGAGAGAAGAGATTGTGAGAGGAGAGAGAGAGGTAAATATATAGAGAGAGGAGAGATATAAGAGAGTAGGGGGGAGTGATTTTAAAGAGTGGGAGAGAGAGGGGAAGATAGAGAAGAGATTGAATAGAAAGAGAGGGATGAGAGGCAGAGTTAGAGAGGGGGAGAGTGAGCGAGTGATAGAGAAGGGAAGGAGGGAGGGAAGGAGAGGGCACAAGAGAGTGAGAGAAAGAGGAAGAGAATGAGAAAAGAGCAGGAGAGAGTGATAGAAAGAAAAAGAGACAGAGAGAGAGAGAGATGGAGGGAGAGAGAAAATGAGAGTGTAAGAGAACTAAAGTGAGATGACAGAGAACGAGCATGAGATAAAGGGGAGAAAAGTTGGAGGGAGGGAGTGTAAGACAAAGAAAGAGAGTGAGAGCAGGGAGAGAGAGTGAAGAGAGTAAGAAAAAAGGAGAAGATTATTAATAGAGGTAAGAGAGACAGGAAGAGAGAATAGAGGAAAGAGTGAGAGATAGAGTGAGCAACCAAGTGAAAGAAACAGAGAGGGAGACCAAGAGGAGAGAGGAGAGAGAGAAAATATAAGAGATAAAAATGGAGAGAGAGAGAGATAAAGAGTTGTTGAAAAAAGGAGAGTGATATAGAGAGTTAGGGGAGAGATAAGGAGAGAGTGAGGTTAGAGAGAGAATAAGATAATTAATGAGAGGAAGAAATGAGACAGAGGCTAGAGGGGAGACAGAGACTTAGGAAGCAACAGACTGAGCAAGGGAGAGGGAGGGAGGGAGTGAGGGGAGTGATAGAGTGGCATAGAGAGGTCAAGGGAAGGAGAGATTGAATAGAAGGGAGAGAGATAGGTAAAGAGTGAAAAGAGAGGGGTTGCAAAAAATGAGAGAGAGGGAGAGCAGATGAGAGAGTGAGTGAGCAATGGGGTAAGTGATAGAGAGCTCTTGGTATATGAGAAGTGAGATGGAGAGAGAGAAGGAGATAGAAGGAGAGAGTGATAGCAATAAGGTGTGAGAGAAAGAGAGAAGGAGAGAGGAAGAAAGTAGGTGAGAGAGAAGGGTGAGATGGAGAGGATGAGGGATAGATAAAGTGGGAGAGGGAGCTAAGGAAAGCTAGAGACGAGTGTGACAGAGAGGGATAGAGGAAGAAATAGAAAGATGGTAATAGAGCGGGAAAGTGAAAGAAAAGGGAGCGAAAGCAAGAGAGAGTTAAAGAAGAGAGAGAAGCAAGAATGAAAGAGATTGAGAGATAATATGAGAGGTAAAGATAGAATGGTAAAAGAAAATGTATGAGAGATGGCAGAGAGAGTAGAGAAGTGAGATGGAAATTGAGAGAGAGAGGAAAAGAGATAGAGAAGGAGAAAAAAGGGCTGTAAGGAGGGAGAGTTTGAGGGTTATAATGTGATAGAGATTGAGAAAGAGATAGAGAGTGGGAGAGAGGGCAAGAAAGACAGAGATGGGGAGGGAGAAAAAAATTGTGGGACATAGAGTTGGAGAGTAATAGAGAGATATGATAAGAAAGGGATAGTGACATAAAGAGACAAAGAAAGTGAAGGAGGGAGGGAGAGCGAGACAAAGAGAGCGGGATTGTGGGTGGAAAGGGGAGAGAGTGAAAAGATTAAGAGAGAGAGATGATTAATAAAGAGAGAAGTAAGAGAGAGCATGAGAGCGGAGAAGGGAGAATGTGAGAGAGATAGAATGAATAAGCAAGTGAAGGAGACTAAGATAGGGATATGGAGAGACAGAGACGGAGATGAGAGAGATAAAGAGTGGGGGAAAGATAGAGGGAGGATAAAAAAGAGAGAGAAATGCAGAGAGGTAAGACAAAGACGGGAGAAGAGAAAGGGATAAAGATATTATGATAAGTATTTTGAAAGAGAAAAGAGAGGTAGGGTCAGAAAGAATGAAAGAGAGTGAGGAAGAGAGTGTGTGAGTTATGGATGAGAGAGTGAGGAAGAGAGTGTGTGAGTTATGGAGGAGAGGGTGTGAGAGAGGGAAAGAGCTAAAGAGAGGGATGGAGAGAGGTAGAGAGAGTGTGAGTGAGAGAGGGAAAAATTGATGTAAGATGGAGAGAGAGAAAGATAGAAAGGGAGAGAGAAAGGTAGAGATTGCAAGAGAGAAATGTGGGAGAGATGAGACAGAATAAGAACAACAGAGGGAGAGCAAGTGAGAGAAAGCGACGAATAAAATTAAAGAAAGAGAGACAAAGAGACAAGAGAAGAAGAAATGAAGATGGAAATAGAGCGAGAAAGACAAAGAAAAAGGAGAGAAAGAGAGAGAGAGTTAAAAAAGTGAAAGAAGAAAGAATGAAGGAGTTGAGAGGGAAAGAGAGAGAAAATGTATGAGAGATCATAAGGAGAGTAGAGAAGGGAGGGAGAGTGAAATAGAGATGGGAAAGGAGATAGGGAGGAGGAAGAAAAGGGAAGTAGGTAGGGGACGTTTGATGGTTGGAATGTGGGAGAGATAGAGAAAGAGATAGCGAATGAAAGAGAGTGCATGAAAGAGAGAGATTGGGAGAGAGAGAGAAAAAGCGAGTGACAAAGAGTGAGATAGTCAGAGTAAGAGTGATGATAAGAGAGGTAAAAAGAGAAAGACAAACGGTGAGTGAGATAAAGAGATAATGGATGTGAAAGAGTGAGGAAGAGTGATACAAAGAGAGTGGGAGTGAGCGAGGGAGGGAGTTAGGGAAGATAGAGAGATGAAAGAAAGAGAGAGGAATAGAGGAAGAGTGAGAGAGAGATAGAGAGAGGTAGAGGAGATAGAGAGATGAAAGAAAGAGAGAGGGACAGAGGAAGAGAGAGAGAGATAATTGTTGAGAAAGAGAGGGAGAGAAGGAGAGAGAGTGTTAGAGAGTTGACAGAGAGAGAGATTGAGAGAGAGCAGGAGAGATAGAGAGAGATTGAAAGAGAGGAGCAGAGGTAAAGAGAGTAAAAGTGGGAGAGAGAGAGAGAATGGTCTGAAGAGAAGAGGAAAGGAGGGAGAGGGAAATAAAAAGAGAAAGGGGTAAGGAGGGGGAGAAAGAGGGACTTAGGATGGGAGTGTTTGAGGGTTGGAATGGAAGAGAGATATGGAGGAGTGGAAAAGAGGGCGAACGAGTGTGAGAGCAAGTGAGAGAGTGAGAGAGTTGATAGGGAGTGAGAGCGAAAGTAGATAGGATAAGAGAAAGAGGGTTAGGAAAAAAAAAATTTCCCTATCTTTCTCCCCTCCCCCTCTATTTTATTTTCTTTCTCACTATATTCCCCTCCTTCGATGTCACCCCCTCTCTCTTAATCCCTTCCTCTTCTATCTACTCTCATCTATCTCATTATTTCTCTCTTTCTCTCTATTTTTACCTCACTCACTTGTCCTTTAATCTTTCTCTCCCTCTATCCTCATTCCTGCTTGCTCTCTATCTCTCTAGCTCGCTCTTTCCCCTTCTCTCTCGCTCCCACTCTACCTCTTATTATCTCTCTTCTGCACTCCATACTTATTTTACTCCCTCTTTCTATTTTTCCCACTTCTTCTTTCACTCTTCTGCCTCTCTTTAACTTATCCTCTCTCTCAGCTTGTTCTTTCCCTCTTCCTAGCTTTCTCTCACACCTCCTTATTAACTCTCTATCTCTCTCTCTCCTACTCCCGCTCCCACTCACTTGTCCTCTTTGTTTTCACTATTTCTATCTTATTCTCACTCTCTCACCATGTTTGTTGTCTTTCTTGCTCTTTTACTCATACTTATTATTTTCCTCCCTCTCTACCTCTGTCTCACTCTATCATTCTCTCTCTTACTCCCTCTTCCCTCACTCTCTCTTCCCTCTATAGTTTTCTCTCTCTCTCTATCTCACTTTCTCCCTCCCCTCTCTCCAACTATCTCTACCTTATTCATCTCTCACACA
>NEWO01000480.1:10971-25114 GCA_003013225.1 Phalaenopsis aphrodite
TTTGTAATCAATTTCCATCAAACAGACCTAGATAAGCGTTAAAAAAATTATTGACGATACGTAAAAGAATTTTGAATTTTTATATATTATGGTCTGAATCACTATTTTATCATCACCAACAAAATTTTGAAAGTTTTTTACCAAATTAATTATGTCCCCAAAAGATTCAGAATCAAAGATATGATAGATTAAAATACATTTTTTTTTTAATTCATAAGTGTCCGGAAATCACACACAATGTATTTTTTCATGATATAACACTTTTAGAGAGAGTGCATGTAGTAGAGAATCACAAGAATGTGTAACACTTTTTCATGGTATGTGCCCCCTATTTGTAAACGTATACCTTAGGCTCCATTTGGGGCGGTGGCAGGGCGACTTTGCGGCGGGGGGACGTGAATTAGTGTTGTTTGGGACGGCGGCAAAGCCATGTCGCTACGTGGTGAGGGTAAAAACGGGCCACGGGTTTGCCCCTGCGACCTGCTTTTTCATGTGGCTTTTTACGCAACATGTCCTCGTTTCTGCCCTAATCTTCTTCTCCTCGTTGTTCAGCTCCTTCCCCCCTTCTCCCCCCCCACCGCTCCTCCTTCCTCTTCTCCAACATTGCTCACGCTCCTTGGGTTGTCTTTCCTCCTTTTCTTCCTAATCTCTCATGCTCTGGCTCCTCTTCTACTTCCTCCTCTGTTCCCCAACAGTACTTTATGTTTGGTTTTTGTAATTTCTATCTTAACTTTAGAGAAAATGCTGGTGTCTCTTTTACATCCAACTTCCTAATCAAAGTGTTATTTTCTACTAACGATAACAAATACATTGAATTTCAATATTTTTTTAGGATTGTTTGGTTGGCTATGAAATAAAGGAAAGGAAATTATTATGTTTGTTTAGTTATAAAATAACTATTGATTAAAAAATTAAATTTTAAATGTATTAGTGCGATATCCTTTTATTAGTACAAAACTATCACAGATAAACTTAGAAAAATATAGTACTGTATTTTTGGTTTTTCAGAGCTATTTAAAGAGTTTTTCTGGTTATTCTTGGTGGCACGATTTTGGGTTTTGTAAATTCAATTAAAAAAAAATACCTTTATTGCTAGGGTTTGACAACAATTTGTGGTCATATAAATGTTGAGTGAGGGCATGTATTGGCTTTGACATGGTCATTGATGTGAATACATAGTTTTGTTACAAACATTATTACTAAATTAGGACAAAATGGTCATTTATTCAAAAACAGCTATTTTCACACAGCTGTAACAAACAATCAGCCAACTTCCTTGCAACAACTTTCTAGCAGCAGCTTCATTGGGCAGCTAAGCTGCAACTAAAAAGCCGAGCAGCTGCAACTGCCCCAAACAGACCCTCAGTCTTACAAAATTATGGTTAGTACTCTTATCATTAGCTTTTAAAGGTGTTTTTTAGTAATTACAATGGTATTTGAATATAATGAAACTGGTGGATGAATGTTGGTTGGCGGCAAGTTCATCGACTATTCACTTAATCTTAACTCCATCAATCGATCGATCTAAACGCTCCTTTGCTAGCAATAATCCGTCGTTCGTTAATAGGAATGTCAATAAATAACATCATCCTTATGAGCAATTCATTCTGCCTTGAGATCCATGTTGATATATTTTTTGTATACATATTTAGTTCCTCAATTTTTTTCTCATTGGAAGTTTCAAAACACATAAGGACAAGAGGAATCTTTTTTTAAAATAGGAAATAATTCAATGTCATTATTGCATAATAATGAACTTCCCAAGATTTCCTTATCTAGATTGTTATAAATAAGTCATGAGATATGAAAAGTTTGAGTCATCTTCTTTCCTTCTCACTCCTTGGAATTTTAGCTTTTCCTTTTTGTATCTGCTACTGTGTATGGCGAAGGAGCATCGTCTCTGATAAGGACGCCCTTCTCAAGGACATGAGTGACATACAGACGAAGTCTTGCAAATCGGTCACGAAGCAAAAGTAGCTGAGCGAAGTCTCTGTAGGGGAAATGAGCAAGAAGAGGGTTGTGTTGAATGCAAGAACTGAGGAGCGCGAGGAGCAAGCTAAGTCTTTGGGTTTCCTCGCGGGCTAGTTGTAAGAGAGGGCTACAGTGTAGGTTGTAAGTCGTTATGATGTTCTCCATACAGGGCACACGTCGGAGGTGAGTGTTCCTTCATGAGGAGAAAGAATGTCTGTCAAGGTTATTGCGAGCGTTGTGTTTCCTCAAGGAGGTTATGAGAAGGTGTCAGTCGAAGTTGAGACATGTCTTCTATCGACGAAGAGTGACTTTTCATCTGAGGGTGGAGGACTAGGGAAAGTTGATGAGAATATTTTTCTTAATCCACATCTGAATGGGGTTGGAGTTTAGGTATGTAGCCTGATATGTATTTAGATATTGAAGTCCTGACTATTAATTTTGTGTTGATAGATACCAATGTCTGTCCTACAGATGATGCGACTGCTGTTGGGTTAATCTCTTTAGAGGGAGTGGATGCTATGGAATAAGTGGCAATTGGGCAAGGTGTTATGGAGCAGAATGTCGAGCAGGTTGCTGAGTAGCAGGGCGTTGAGAAGGGAAGGATGGAGGGAAACATATTCCTCGGTGGGAGCAAGAGTGTGGGTTGCCTGGTTTCTTTCGTTGTTGTTAGGGAAGAGGAGGTGACCAGGGGCACATGTTGTCCTCTGACTTCATAGTGTGTCATCTTGTTGAGGTGGAAGATTATTTCCTTTGTTTATGGGTTATCCTTGAGAGGATAGTGATGAAGGAATTATTGAAGTTCTGGATAGAATTGACTTGGTGGAGAAGAAAGTTGTTGAACCAATTGGGGGGGGGGGGGATGCAATTATAGGGAGATGACACGCCTGTGTTTGGAACTGTCGGTCAATAGAGATGTCCTCCATGCTCAGCCATAGGGTAGCTAAAATGATATTTCATGCTAAGTTGCGAGTTTATTTATGAACAACATCAATATTAAGGGGTTTTCTCGGATAAAGTTGCGAACGATCTCTTAGTTAAGCTTTTTTTTTAGTTGTAACCGATAGTTTGACGTAGCACCCCCTTCTTTTCGTACATAGATAAATAAAAATATATTTTTTATTTTTGGTAATTATTACTTTGCTCCGGGTAACGTGTAATCTCATCCCGTCAGTCTTGTCGATGGCTTTTCACCTTCCACTATACTGCCATTTCATTCATGTATATATATATATATATATATATATATATATATATATATATATATATATATATATATATATATATATATATATATATATATATATATATATATATATATATATATATATATATTGTTGTGCAGCAGCTGAGAGCAATTGTTCTTTCTCTTTTCCATGGGTTCCGGCACTTCTCTCCTTTTCCTTTTAATTCTTTTAGTTAAGTGTCTTAGGCTCCATAGTTCAAAAGTTCTCTCATGAATCATTTGGTTCAATTCCTAGTATAAAAATTTTTGTCCTCTCTGCGACGAACATTAAGAAGATCCAGGATCATTACGTTTTGTATGCTACGATTCTTCTACGACCATCAACCAGTCTCAAGCAAGCTACCTGTAGTTTTTCTCCCCACTTAGTTTCTTGTAAAGATTAATATAAGGTGGGTCTTTGACTACCATCTTGTCGAGAGTTTCAGTTAATTTTCAATCGTTATGAGATCATTCTTGCTCAAGTTTTCCTAACTCGGTCTCTGCCATCATAACTTATGTACTTTTTAGCCAGAGGATGAAAATACCATGGTAGATAGAACTCTTCAACCACTTTTTTTCCTTTTTGGATTGGTTGCAATGTCTACATTCAATTCACTGCAGGTCCTAAGATCCAGTTGTTAGGCCTTGAGAACAAAGTCAAGGATTGGAATATGAAGTTCTTGATTACATCGTGTGCGAGCGGTGGGAAATTCACACTTCTCCGACAAAGTGCAAGGCAAAGAAAGTGAAGACCTTACTGGGGAATGTTCGAGATCTAAGGGCACTGATTGAGGTCCAGTGCCTTTTATTATTTCAATACCTCGACCCCTAAATGATTCAACACATGATTCATCTTGATAGTGTTGAAATCATGACTGAGGATTTGTGGAGGTCAACCGACAACAGAGAAGTTGCTCAAAAGAAAGCTGTTAGAGAGAGGGCGTCTTTTAAAAAGCCCTTGGGGGAGAGGAGTTCCTCCTTCGCTAAACCGAGATAGGGGTCGGTTTGACTCGATTGGGTCAGCTAAAGGGGATGCTAAAGGTTAAGGTTACCTAATTTCTTACTTGTTTGTGTGCGAAACACATGTATGTGGGTCTTGTAAAATTTTCTAGTTCTTCAGAAGGAAGTGAGAGAACTCTTCATGATCATCCAATATTAATGACTTCGGGGGCCCACCAGTGCATCTCTTGGTTGGAAAAGTTTTAGTCACTGTTGGTCGACAAATTGAAATTTGTGAGTTGATTCAAATATAATTTAATTTAATATATATCCATTATTTTTATTTTTGAAAAGTAGTATTTTGATTTTGAAAATTGAGACCAAACATGTCTCATAAATTTAGTGGTTTAGGGAATCAGACACACCACTACTTACAATACATTGTCTCGAAAACAGGGTGTATTACTTAGATGACTCGATTATATAAACTAATAAATTTATGACATATGTTTGGTCTGCGAACCTTCTGTGTAACTGATAATTTTGCTATTTTATTTTTTAACTTAAGATTATAGATGACTAGTTTGGTCATTCTCCTTATATGAGAAAAGAACTAGAAGTTCATGAAGGAGCATGTTGGGCATCGATGATTCACATATGTAGATGTAGATGTTCATTGGATAACAATTGATTAATAACACGAGGTCAAACATCAAAAATCATGTAAAACCATTAGGTAGTCAGCTCAGTCATTCTCTTCTAATGACAAAACCAAGCTATCATAAATGTGTGCATCAGTTGTTCCACAATACTCTTTGGAAGGCATTGGATGAAATTAACTGTGAACATCAAATGTATGACAATGTCAAACTGTATGACTAATCATTCTTCATGGAAAGAAAAATACCCATTAATTGTGAAGACTTAAACAAAATGTTAGAAACATGCAAGCTTCAACCAAAAAAGAATGTATGAGAGTATTTTAGGTGCTGACGATGATTAACTTGGACATTGATTGATGAGAATTGTTTCGCTGACAAATTTTATGTTTGTTGGTGTTAGTAGAAGGCCGAAGTTGGGTGGTAATGAGTAAGGTTCTAAAACAATCTAAATTGAGAATTCTTGCAACCATAATCATCCATTTAGATATGCAAAATTATGTCCTATTTATAAATTTTTGGCTGAAATATCAATGTATTATACCATGAATTGAACAGAGGAAAACTTTTCAAACAGCTGTCAAAATTTAATCATCTTACAATCCTTGAATTATCAAGTTCATCCGTCGAGATACTTCTTTCAACTGCACTTGTCAAAATTTTGGAGAACAATTCGTTCCTAAAATAACTTCATATCGTTTTAAATTTTCCTTCTATGTGATCCATCCAAGACCTTTGGGAAAGAGAGGAAAATTTTTCAGTACCGTTTAATTATTCTGAACCATTATTAAAAATAAAGCGCATATGCTCTCAAAATAATTTATTATATTTATAATCCAAAGATTCGATACTTTAAGATCTTTATAATTTCAGCAAAATTTATTTGACGGTGTTTTATTTTTATTTTTATTTTATTTTATTGCATCATATATGGTATTTATGCTGTTATATAAATTATTCTAGAACAAGAAGTCAAGCGATTTCTTTCACGTGATTTGTTTCCCAATGGTTTCTTAGTAAAACTTGTTAACAGATCAGTCACCCGTATTCATAAACTTGACTAGGTAAAAAAGACCCGCAACTTGACCGTCATGGAAGGTCTTCAAACTTGGTTTGATGGAATTCCAGCCCCGCCACCAAAAGAATAATCTGCAGTGAATTATTGATTAATTGAACAGAGGAAGACTTTTCAAACAGCTGTCGCTCCTGCATCTATTCCGCCATATCAGACATCCAGCAGCTCTGCCCAAACCAGAAGAAAGCCGCCATACAGTTTGCTTTCTGCCTGCTTCGCTGCTCCAACCAAAACTTCCTCTACGCTCCCGACGTCACCTCAAACATCAAGCTTTTCATGTATAACTCTCAAAATGTCTCGACCGGGCTAGTTTCGCTGTTTGAAACTCTAACGCCTGCGCTAATGGGCAACACGTCCGATCTCGCCGTGAGAAACAATTCGCTGCTGTTCGCCACCGGAGAGATGGCACTCTCGACGGGATACAATATATATGGACTTGTGCAGTGCGTGCGTAATCTAACAGCAACCGATTGCCGGACATGCCTGCAGGATTCGGTGGATCAGATCACCAGGGATCCTCTGAAAGGGAGGAGGGGAGGAAGGACGTTGGGGGCGTGGTGCAATATGAGATATGAGTTTTACAAGTTTTACAACGGTTCGTCCATGCTGCAGCTTCCTTCTGCTCAGCCGCCGTCGCCGTCGCCGTTGCCGTTGCCGTCGCCACATGGAGGTAATACAGCACCATAGGTTATATGATTGGAAAAAAAAAAAAAAATTCTTTTCAAGACGCAATATTTTTTAAAATTTTTTAAATAAATAATTTTTTTTAGCACTCTAGGATACCTGATTCTCTATAATTTGATGTTCGTCTTACAATTTTTTCACTTTTATACTAGTTTAGTGTCAGATTTTAAAGTATATGAAATAATACTCTGCTTTCATTTATTAATATGGACCAAATTGAAGAAAAATCAAACTACGAACCCAAAATGTAGTGGATTTAAAAATTATCAAGATTCATACAGTATGAGTAGAACTCGGGCAAATTGTGCTTGAAAATGTAGTGGCCTGAGGGCTTCAAACCAGTTGAAAAAGTCTTAATGATATTTGAAGATGTGATTTGGAGTTTGTTGTGATATTTTAAGAGTTTTAGGTTTGTCAAGTTAGTTTGGAAAATAATGATGTCGATTAAATCTAATTTTAGTTGAATTGGGTAATTATAGGGTTTAATGGAATTTTTTGTGTCAAAAGAGATGATAGATTTTAGTGGAGTAGATGTAGATGAAGCATAGTTTAAGAGATAAAACCTAACTTACTTTAAACAAAGTTTGCAAAGAAATTAATGCCATCATTAAAAGGAGGTCCTCTTGACACCCACATTCTAAGAGTAGGAGTTATTTAGAGACACTTCTAATTATCATTCAAATTATGATTAATTATTCTTGTAGCAAATAACACACACACACACACACACACACACACACACACACACACACACACATATATATATAACATTTGAATTTATCAAGGTTAGGGGTTAGTTTCTTCTTTTCTAGGAGGTCGTTATAATAGTTATGATGGAGGAGCAGCCTACCCCTCCATTAAAAAGGTGTGAGATGAGTGGCATTTCTAGTTACTAAGTTATAACATTGATTATGAATAGATATATGCTCATCCATCCAGATACTTATATTAATCTGCTTGTGATTTCACCATCAAATGCATGACACATAATTGATTAAAGTTAATCTCCTTCACTAGTTCTACTTCCATTGGAAATTGAACATCAACCTCACATAATCTTATAAAACATAGTACAAGCACAAACATGAAGCACATCTATCCAAACATACAAGAAACTCGAAAGGTATCCACCCATCTCATGCAATTTATAATAACATAAAGACATGATTATCAAAGCAATTATTTCATCATAGATCTAAGAAATGTTTTTATATTCATCTGAGTACACTCGAAATACACTGTAAAATAAATCTAATTTGCATACAAATTATCTCCATGTAATATTCTCCCATGATGGCCGCCCGATCTTAAACCAATCTAAACAAAATATTTGTACATGTAAAATTTGTCTCCATAACCTTTTGATGAACTGGGCTTTACCACATTGAGTCAAACCTTAGCAAGATATACCCGTACTCTAAAAGATTGTTGGCATAAATGCGATGTTTCTGAGTTGTTTACGCTTAATTACCCCTCAATTCATAAACCCTAAAGTAAAAGTGAAAGAAGATGGCACGCATCTGGGTCACGTAAGAGTCAACTCAGTTGCCAAGAAAGTTAACCGCCACCAAATAGTAGTCATTAATTAATGAATACCAGGAAACTTCATCCGAGTATGGAGTAAGTCTTCACGATGACTCCCTGCAAAAGTATTCTCCCCTTTTGGAAATAAAAAATCTAATAGAATTGTGATAATTTATGATCAGCATCAAATCAATGGCCCTTCCTTCTGGTCCTCCAATCCTTGTCGGCTTCTCCAGCGAGTGAAGACCCACCCAACCATATCTGCGCAACCAGTTTGGAGAACCCTCTAACAACATCACCAAAACGTCAAATCTCCACCATCTATTCTCCATTCTCTCTTCCAAATCCTCGGCTTTTTGGCCACCGGAGAGATGGCGCTCACAGCACACCGGACATTAAGGAATGGTACAGTGCACCCTAGATCTCTCGGTAGGCGACTGCTTGCAAGAGCGGTAGAAGAGATCAACGAAGATCCGCTGAACGGAAAGAGAGGAGGAAAGGCATTGGGCTTTGGTGCTTTATGAGATATGAGTTATATATATCTTACATCGGCTTGCCCATGCTTATGTTTTCTTCATATCAGTCGTCGTCACCGCCGCCGCAAATGTGTTAGGTCCAAATCCTACCCAATAGGATTGGTCTCATGGAGAGAAAAATTTTCTGTCTGAAGTGTTGAGAAATTAGGGAGAAAAAAAATGAAATTGACACAAATCCAGAGGAACACAGAGATTTACGAGGTTCAACAAAGATGCCTACATCATCGGGAGCAGAACGACGACTTCCTTTTTAATATTCAGAAAAAAGTATAGAATTCCAGATTCAGGATCTTAAAGAGGCAGAGAATCACATAGGGTTACAAACAGAATATATATATAACCATATAGTACAATGTGTAAATACTTAAATTACTCTTGTATCAAACCGTGGGGGTATTGCCCCCGCACCCCCAATCCACATAATGAAACTCTCCCGATTGTACAAATCCTTCCACTCCACTCTGCTTGTGGGCTCCGTTCCTCTCCAGCATCTGTTCCATTTATGGTATATGAGCCATACCTAACACTGAGTAATTCTACGTGCGAAATTCTAATAATAATATGCCGCTTTGTGCTACATTACGAAGGTTATTGTAGGGTTATTGAAGTCAAATAGTGGAGGTTATTAGGGGGTCATTGGGGGGTTATTATTGGGTTATTACGGTGGGTTGTTGAAGTGGAACCACAGAGGTTATTGGTGGGTTGTTGTGGGATTATTGTAGTGAGTTTTTGAAGTGAAACCGCAAAGGTTATTGGTGTGTTAGTTGTGGGTAATTGAGGGGTTATTTCAAAGTTTATTGCAGGGGTTTATTGAAGTGAAACCGCGGATATTATTGTGGGGGTTATTGAATTGGGTGGTTATTTATTGTAGTTGGTTTTGAAGTATAGTCGCGAAGGTTATTGGTGGATTATTTGAGAGTTATGGGGGGGTGGTTATTGTGTGGTTATTGTAGGGGATTATTGAAGTGAAATCTTGGAGGTTGTTGAAAGGTTATTTGGGATTTATTGGTGGGTTATTGCGAGGTTTAGTGAAGTGGAATAACCTCCGCGGTTCCACTCCAATAACCTCCTCGGTTCTACTTTAATATTTTTTTTAGTTAGACCCGATATAGCACACATGGCATCATATTGCTGGAATTCCAACAAAAAGTTTTCTCCTCATGAAGGTATTGCTGGGTTAATAATAATAATAATAATAATAATAATTATTATTATTATTATTATTATTTAAATAATTTTAATAGGTTTGAAAATAGATACATATTATAAAATTTTAGTATTTTTTAAATTCTTTATACCTTTTTTTATTTTATAGATGATGAATTGCACAATCATTATTTAATGTTGTTGCATGCATTTAAATGAAGTAAGGGTTCAACATCTCCAAAATGAAGACTGTATTGAACAAAACTTCATTTCTTATGAACGATGCCAAGCTGATTCATGTAAGAAGGTCAACGATGACAGAGTACTGAATTATCATCTTAGAATTGCACGAAAACCTATAAAACACTCAGATAATTAAAAAAAAGTAAGTAAGAAAAGATCTCTCAATTTTTATGTGGAGTGCCCTGAAAATTGAAAAAATTCATAAGGCCAAGCACGATTGATATAATGCACAATGAATAGTGAGTACACAGGTTTACACTTCTTATGAATTAAGAAAGGTATAGTTACACTGTTGATCATTATAAATGTACAACAGTAGTTCATTGATAATACTCATAGTCTAGTTATAATCAATGTTGTTCTTGGTAATCATAGGTGGCAAGGGTAGTTATCGATTGCTATGTAGGCAGTAATCCACTATGAATATTTTAGATGGTGGTTGTAGCACTAGCCTGTTGTATATTCCATTGTTGAAAATCATAGTAATAGTTGGTCATGTGGGCTGCAGATGATTGCTTCATGTGTATCAGTTTGCCACATGGGTCATAGTAGGAAGCTATAGAAATTATGAGTCACTTAGGTCTAGTTGGTCGCGTAGGCTTTAGTGGTGAGCTGCAGAAGTTGTGAGCAACATAGGTCGTAGTTGGTCGCTAGTGGTAAGCTGCAATGACGTCATAATGCAACATAGATTTTATTCGGGAGCTGTACAAGTTGTACATCAGGTAGTCCATAATTGGTCACTTAGACCATAGTGGTGAGTTGTGATGATATTCATATGCTGTAGATGAAAGTCAGGAGTTACACAAGATTTGGACAACGTAGGCCACAAGAGCTAGAGTCGGGAACTTCATTAGTTGTGGATCACATAGTTCCTAGTTGTTCATGTAGGTCATAGTGATGAGTTGTAATGACATCCATAGGCTGTAGAGGCTAGACTCGGGAGTTACATAGGTCTTGGACCACTTAGGTTGTAGTTAGACATTTATGCCATAATGGTGAGCTATGATGATGCTCGTAAGTCGTGGAGGCCGGAGTCGAGAACTTTATGAGTTATAGTTCGTTGTTACTCATGTAGGACATAATGGTGAGCTACAATGATGTACGTAGGCTACATGGGCTGAAGTTGGGAGCAATATGAGTTTTCAGCCACAAAAGCTTTAGTTGATCATGTAGGCTGTAGTGGTGAGTTGAGATGTCATCCGTAAGCCATAGAGGCTGGAGTAGGGAGCTACTTGAGTTGTAAGCTACGTAAGTCATAGTTGTGAGTTGTGATGATCTATGCATGTTGTAGAGGCCATAGTTGAGACTTACAAGTACCGTGGATCACAAAGGTTGTGATTTGTCACATAGGTAGTAGTGGTGAGCTGGGGAAAAGCATAGGTTGTCAGGACCAAAATCAAAATCTACACGAGTTGTGGACCATTTAAGGCGTAGTTGGTCATGTAGGTTGTAGTAATGAGCTATGAGAAGAGAGCTTTTGGCGTCCAAAAAAAGTAGTTGTCATTGGGTTGCATTGTTGCACATCTTCGGGACGCATCTTTTTCTCGTATAAGGGAGAACGTATAGCTCCACCTAGAGCTTCGCCGTTCCACAACATGTGATGAGATTTCACAATGAAAGTTGTGGCTCCACAAGGGAATTCATTGAAATGAGAAAGTAATGGCTGATGTGGTTGACGTTGGTCGATAGATGGTGGTTGACAGTGGTTTTTGACTGCAGTAGTGAGAGGTATTTGCTGGATCTCTGGTGCAGAAGCAATGCTAGATTTTAGCTCCACCTCCATGCTTCAGTCTTCTTCTGGCTCAAGTTCTCCCAATCTTAAGAGGTGATAAGGTTCTATTTATATAGTCTCATAGAGGCCACTCTTCAAATAAAAAAGGAATTTGGAATTCTCCATCGGATGACCCAGAGATATTTCCTTGATAGAATGATATTTGATGAAAGTTTGAGTGCCTTAATGATGTCAGAATTGAGCGATCATAGGCTATTTTGATTCATCACACTAATAAAATCAATTTGATTAAAAAATTATTAGATTTGGAATTTGTTTGAACTTTAAATTAGCACTGAAAGCTTATAAATAAGGTTTAATATCGTGACCTAGGCTTAATTTGATTTAGATTGGACAAATTTTGGTATTTTTGTGTCCATCTTATCTAGTCGATTAGTTTGACTGTACATTTGCTGAAATTGAAGTTCAAGATGATTTTTAATCAAACTTTGAACATTTTTTACTGTAAAGTTGCATCTGATTCACACACACACACACACAGACACACACACAGACACACACATAAATCTACAAATGGGCTAAAAACAACAGGATGGAGGTGGAGACCACTGACATGCTTATGTGATCAACGAGACTCATACAAGAAAGAAGGGAATGTCCCCTATGCCGCTAGTAGGCATAGAACGGGGCTCTCGGAAGAAAGAAGTCGGAGTGCCCGAACTCACATCTACGATAAATGGAACTCCTAAAAAAACCGTCTAGCCTGCTTGCACAATCAACGAGGCTTAAAGAAGAAAGCAAAGGAGATTTAAGATGGAAGGAGGTGGAGTCCCCTGACGTACTAACTAACAATCAACAAGGCTCCTATAAGAAAGAAAACAGAGTCCCTCGACCTACTCGTATGATCAATCAGGTTTGCCCTTTGCGTTGGTGTCGTGCTCTCCAAAAGAGATTTTTAGCACTGTTGTAGTCCTTTATGGGGAAAATTTCTGCACCGAGGCAATGATTTATGGAGAATATTTTTCACATTTATGTCATATTTTTTGGAGGAATATTTATGCATTGTTTTCACATTTTCTTGAGGATATTTTGCACTGTTATTGTGCTATATAGAGAAGAATTTTTGCAATGTGGTCATGCTCTTCATAGTTGAATTTTTTAGCTAGTTTCATACTTCTTAGAGGTTATTTTTCACGTTACTGAGATGTGATTTATGGAGATTCTCATCCCCTTTCTTTTTTTAGGACATGGAAAACCGAACTTGTAAAGATCAACCATATCCTTTACAAGCATAATAAGGATAGCTCGTCGATCAGAATGTATGTTGGCTTTTCAATTAAAAAAGTTAGCTAATTAATAAGAGAGCACAAAGCTGTGGACTTCTGAAGGTAAGGAGGGTGTTGTAGTGAATTGATGAGTTTGTTCTCCTATGTTGTTTTAAGCTTTGTACTAGTTTGTGTTGGTATTCATATCATTTTAATCAACTGATATGATATTTGTACACACTGATAATGCTTTTGTCCATCCTTCTTTCTTTTTCTTGGTTATGTAAAAATTATGACATTGTTTCTAATGTCACTTTTTTCATTCCTTCTGAGATATGGTCGTCCAATCTTTTAGGTGGTTGCAAGATGTCAGTGCCTAACTACATAGTAAATGTCACCTGACTTCTGGGATGTTGCTAGGATTGTTTGACTTTTTCTAAGTTGTTTAGCCTGAGTGGATCTGCTCGGTGATCCCAATCTTATATGAAAGTACTATGATGTATGAAGTTATATTCTTAGTTTTTCTTTACTTATATTTCTTACTTTGCAATGGTGCCAAAAACTTGACCTCGAAGCAAATAAGAATGCAATTATTATATTTAAAAATGAGTTACTATGCAAGCATACATATCGTTATTAAGAAATATAGCACTTTTGAATTAAGCCTCAAATTTTGAACCCACAGTGCTAGATCTAAGAGGGGTGAAAGCTCTCTCTCAAACGTGTTGGTTGTGGTACCGAGTGGCTCTTCTCTGAACTTCCTTCCGTTGTAGGGATGACTTCACCCAAACTTCCTCTGTAAGATTGAATGTGAGCTTTTCTCCCTTGCTATTTACTTCTTCAATTCAAGTGGATTTTATTTGTTGGACGTTGTAGTTGCGAGGATCCTCTTACTATGGTAGTTGTATTCTAACAGAAGCATAGCCTTCATTTTGTGTGAGTTTATGAATGGTGATTGACCAGTTGTAGTGGACGGGGTTGTTCAGATGGCCTATAAAATAAATGAGAGTATTTCTACCCAGCTTCTCTTTTTTCTGTCATATTACTTCCTCAATAGATTGAGAATAGTTTGATTAGTGACCTCAACTTGGTCGTTAGTAATCTGTCATTTTTTTTGAAGATGTGAAAATTATTTAATTTAATATAT
>NEWO01000480.1:29378-58605 GCA_003013225.1 Phalaenopsis aphrodite
TGAGAGTTGAATTTGACTTTGGGGATTACAATATTTTTATGGATGATTTTCCTCAATAATTTATAGTAAGTTCAAATGTCCCTTGAATTGCCAAAGATCTTGTTGAGATGTTTGGGAACTTGGTTCTAAAAAACCCCATAGTTTCTTAAGTCATTCCAAGTTCATTTAGTTCTCCTAAATTGTTGCATTGACTAATTAATTTCAAATTAGAACATATTAAAAAAATATTGATAATAAAAGCTATTTTTTGTATACCTCCTCTCCTTTTTTTGTCTTAATTAGCATATGGGTCAAGGCCTTGGTCAATTTACAGTTTTAAAATGGGAGTTATCCAAGTTAGACAGGTAAATTTATGTCTGTAAAAATTGGAAAGCTCTACAAACTTACCTCTGGAATAGACCTATACTTGTGGTCCTCATAGTGTTTTATTACTTACATCCTTCTTAACAAATTTCACTTAGATCCTCAACGATTCTAAGTTAAGCTTAGCTCACTATAAGGCTCTTAGTGTTTTAGGAGTGAAGTTGTAATTTTTATAAAATACATTTGATCTTATCAAGAAAATTATGGAATTTACTCTAACTTGTGGTGGGAGTTTAAATAAGTGAACTAAGAGGCTTCGAACACGTACCTCTCAACATCCAATCATCCAAAATCTTACATCTTCCTAATGCAAACAATTCACATATTTACATTTTATTTTACCCTTTAGAAAATTCTAACGGGTTTGTTACTACCTTAATCATCCCTTTGGACCAAAAACACTTTAGTAAGCTTTTAATCACAAATTTTAATCCCTTAGCCTTTGATTTGCCCTAAAAAATTATTTAATGAACGGGTTAAAGTGTAAACATCGTATTTGCAAGCATACCTATATGGTAAACATCCTATAACTCTTACACCATTACTCCATTCACCGTTGGACTTCATCAACCATTCACCCATAAGCTAATTAGCACTTTGACCGACGACTTTATATATGCTTAAAATACAAGATAAATATGGACGTAATAAATATTCAATAATTGTAAAGTCATACTTATCAATGCAAGTATATGTATCGCTCAAGTAATATAGGGCTCTAATGGAGTCCTAGATATCGATCCCATAAGGAGTGGTTTAGAACTCCGAACTAAGATTTTAGAAAAGCAATACTTTAATCACAACAATGAAGTTCAATTTGCTTATCTGACACTAATAGATAATTAAAATAAATGGATACTTTTAATAACTATTAAATTACTAATGTTAGTAAGGAGGGTGGGTTTAATTGTGATATTCAATATATAAGAAAGCATCCTTCTCCTTGTGAAGAAATTATAGTGAATCAATAAAGTGAATTAATTCAATCTATATTGTGCCAAATAGGACATACCTATTCTTTACCCTTTGGTCCAGGCATAAAGAACATTGACTAATATTACGCTTGTTTACTGAATCTACGGCTAGGCTGGTAGGATACTGGCTCTCACTTTGGAGCTCCCACGTTCCCCTCACCCGAGGGCTAACATCTACACTTCAGCACCCAAATGATAGGACCGAATTGAGGATTTTAGTTTGTCACTCTAAAACCTCCAATTCTACGCCCGATAATATTATTTCCCTATTTATTTGACCCAACTTCCAAGGGCTTTGACCTCCCTGAATCTTGGATGTAATCTTTATTTTAGTTGTAAAACTCAACATATTTTAACAAATCAATTGGCCAGATTGAAAGTAAATTATGATCGAAGTGAAAAGATCATCACAATTTCTTAAACATTTTAGTGGCTTCACCAATTTAAATCACCATTTCACAAATCTCGAGACAAGGAGAAAGACAAAGAAAACTACTCAGATCTCATGGGGAAAACATAACAAAACTCGGAATTCATATATAAAATAAAAGTCATACAAACTAATTTCTCCCCAAGAACACTCCTCGAAGTTCCTTTGAATCTCTTCCTTTCTTTACAACACACAAAATTTCTCTTCGAAGTAGCAAGGAGGAAGAAATCTTTCACTTTCCGTCCACTCTTACAATCTCTCAAAGAATTCCTCACAATTGTTACACTCTTTTGGAAATTCTATACGCTGATGGAACCTCTCTAACCTTTAAGGCCTCTAGACTCCCTATTTTTGGCCAAAATCTTCCCTTTAAGGATGCGGATGAGTTTTCCTAAGAGTTCTTAAGCACCCCTTCAAAATACGGCCTTATCCAATGCAAAAGTACACATAACAGTCGATCTCGCCGTCAACGGCCTCGATGGCGTCGTCGGCGGACTTCTGGAGAATTTTTTCCTGTAGCCTCGGGAAAAACTCGCCGTCGGCGGGGTCGAGGGCGCCGTCGGGGCCTAGTTCAATTCTCCACATTTTGGCCCTTTTTCGCTTCAAATTCTCTCCTTTTTGCATCTTTTTTCTCCAATGACTCTAATTCATCGTTCCTGCAACAAAACATCAAAAACTCCTTCCTTTAAAGTGCAATATCATTAAAAATAGTATAAAATAGGTATGAAAATCCCAACATATTTTCCTTGGGTCAAAATCCCCCAAACTTAACTATTACTTGCCCTCAAGTAATTTTAGTACTATATAAAAGTTATGATCTAATGCAGTAAAGTTTTAATTCAGAAATACTAAAATTTTGACTTAAATAAATATCATAGTGAGATTTTCAGAAAAAAATCAAGTAATTGAATTAACTCTATAGCCACAAAATTATCTAGTCATCAAGTTTAAGAGTTATTGTCTTCTATTTATTTCAAGAATGACTATATGTTGTAATATTAAGTCACTTAGAACATCCAAAAGATAGGAACTTCATGAGAACTCTACTAGTAAAAGACCTATTCCATAAGTATAAGTTCAATAATGTATTTAAGTTTTCCCTTTAGGTAGGTCCAGTGAAACCAATTTTTGATTAGGCAAATCCTCAAGCTTCTCCTCACTTCCATAATTTTTTTTCTTTCTTTTCTCTTTTTCATTTGGACTGTTTTTAATCCTATATATTTTTCTTTTCATTTCATGGATTGTTTTCAATCGTTTCTTTTTTCTTTTTCAAGTGAGGATTACTTTATCTGAATAACCTTTAATGATTTTGAACTTCACTTTTCTTTCCCTAAATTTGAAACTCAAAGCATTTCTTTACCTTATAAATATTTCATAGTTTTTACATCATTGAGCCACAATCTTTTCTTCTCAAATAAATTTCCAGATTCTTAATACTTCAAAATATAGTTTCCCTTACTTTAAATAGCTAACTATAATCTCTTATTCTCTTATACTAAATATCTTAAGTTACAAAAATTAATTTTCATTAAAAAAATATTTCTTTAAATCTATCATAATATTTAAATAATTACCAAAATATAGTTACCTGAATTAAATTCACTACATGAAATCATATAAATAATTTTTGAGAATATTGAAATAGAGGACATTTAATAGTTAATCTTTTTCTTCCCTCCCCCAAACATAAATTTTTAAATATGAAATAATATAGGTGGAAAGAAAAACTATAAATATAAATCATACTTCAGTATTATATGCATTTTCATCATTCTAAAATTTATGTAGGCCTTCTCAAATTTTACTTCATCTGGTTTGTAATATTAGGAGCTTTCACAAATATAAATCATTAGAGAAATTTTTGGGTAATGAAATTTTGAAATAAGTATAAAACTAAAATAAACACAACATTTCCTAACACAACCACAATACTAAACAAAATAATTAAAATTGAAATGCGAAAATAAAAAATCACATTACATTACCATTCACAATACTACTCTACATCATGCAAATTTAATTATAACACTAACTTTATAACAAAAATTAAAATTATTCAAGTACAACGTAATACTAAAAATGAAAGTCCAAACATCCATTTCTATTACAAAGTTTTATAAAAATAAAAGTACAAACATAAGTACATTAATTTCATTCAATATCAAAATCCCAAGCTATATCTTCATCGCCTTGATCAGCAGGTGGATCAGGATGATAATGAGTATATCAGGGGCATTCAGGAAATGTAACATCAGCCTCACCTCTGTAGTGTCAGGCCTGAGCTTCATAATAGACTACCTCAAAATTTGAATGCCTCTGAAGGTACTCACTATCATAATCGTATTGACGTTCTAAACCTCTAATCTTTTCACTTATCAAGTCTATGCTCTTCCACTGCAAGGTCAACTCATTCATCAAATTAGAGAGGGTAGGGGAACTAGAAGGTGGAAGGTTATAACTTATAGAGGGGACATCTCTATTAGTAGAAGGTTCTTGGCTTCTACTCCCGGTTCTCCATTTCTCATGAGATTCATAAGTCTCCAAATTAGCGTTACTAATGGGTTTCATAGGATAAACCCATTCTTCATCTCCAAATTCTACTCTAAAAAGTTTACAAATTGCATAAATAAGTTCAGGATGTCCTAGACCTCCACTAGTTTCACTCCTTGCCGTAGTCAATATATTCTTAAGAATTATTCTCCCCACATTTATAGTTCTACTATTTTGAATATAGAAATTCTGAATCGCTCTATCTCTTGTTACCTCACTATGATGATAGTTTGGTAACATAGAGAGGAAATGTAATAGTGTCATGCCTTAGAGGTGGCATTCAACATGGAAGCAGAAAAAATTACCCGTTCTCGCTGCTTTATCTTCCATGTTCCTTTCCCATCAGTGAGAAAGTTGATCACATAATTGAGGGGGCCTTCCATTATACTAAAGGATTCATAGTGGCAGCTATAAGAATCTGGGACTTCGTAAAAAGTGTTGATGCTGGTAGTAGTAAACTCAACAGGAAATCCACGCACTTGAACGATTCCGTCATCAGAATAAATCACATTGGCATAAAACTCCTTCACAACATTTGCATCAGCTTTATTGGTGGTTTAACAAAAGTTTTCCCACCTCCGCTCAGCAATAACTCGTTCAATTTCTCCTCCCGGACTTTCAAAAACTTGATCTTGTATGCACTTGTTTCCTTTAAATATGGAAGCAAATTTTGTTTGAGCCATCGCATTGACGAAGCAAGACTCGTCAAACTCAACTCTTCTCTTTTGACGAGGAGCCATTTCAATCTAATCAAATTATAGAAAAATTTCAAAAATTACTTCAAATATGCAAATCATGGCTTCCAATGACAATTTAAAGAGTTCAACATTATGATCCATGAATTTCTTCCCAAATTTTCTTCACATTCTCAATATTTTTGGATCTCCTTAATGTGGAAGAAATTTATGGTGGAAATCAAATATTTTTAGCTTGGAGTGAAGCTCTTACCTAAAGATAATCAAATTCGGTGTCAAAAAGCCTTGAAATTGCCTCCCAATCCAAGATCTTTCAAGCCCTAGGTCGAAAATGGTGTTTTTAGGAGGAAGGGGATGATGAATAGTGGCGATTGACTGGTAAAAATTGCGGTTAAAGGTGTTTTTTGTGAGCTCGCCGTCAGCGGGGTCGATGGCACCGTCAGCGTGCTATATTGGAAATCCTATGTCTCGGGAAAAATCCGTCGTCGGCGCCGTCGATGGCGCAGTTGGCGGGCTCTATTGATTTTGTCCAAATTCCAGATTTTTGCGATTTTGATCAATTCCAAGCCTAAATGACATACGTTTAATCATTATAGATAATTTTAAGTGACTAAATGATGTACTTAGCACATATAAACTTTCACAACACAAAACATCACATTTATATATAAATTCTAAGGGGTACAATATACGTTACATAACACACCTAAGTTTGGTATTTTCTCAACCTCAATACATTAATTCAGTGTCACAATCCAAGCCACAACACTCAAAACACTGAAAACAAAACATCCTATGCTTAGTCTCAACTATACAGAGATTTACAAGCATAATTTTAAAGCAAAGCAAATACAAAGTTCAAATCAAAATGCATAGATGGACAGAAATGTAGTAATATAACTCTACTAATCTTCAGATTCGGTACTCGATTCTCCTCTGAGATCACCCATTGATTGCACATGAACGAAGAGGTTTTAGAAGGGTCGGAATTGAAATTCTTCAATAGAATCCTCCTCTATCAATTTCATCGTCTTGATCAATCGTATTAAGCTATCTTCTAAATGTCCAGAGTGCTCAAAATGTTTCTTCATCCTCTAGTCTAGATGATCGAAGAAATCAGAGATATTATTAATCACATTCATGACATTTTGTACCTCTTTTTACAGTTTCTTGATTCGGCGCAGGATCACAAAAGACTTATTAGGGACTAAGGGTTGAACTGACAGTGAATTCTGAGACACTTGATGAACTATAATGGCCATGTCATTTTCATCTACAAAAATTGGGAATCTTTGCAGTGAATTCTGAGACGCTTGATGAACTATAATGGCCATGTCATTTTCATCTACAAAAACTGGGAATATTTCAGTGGGATCCAAAGGCTTCCAAGGTAGCATTACCTTTTCCTAATTTTCATAGGACATTTGAAACTGACTACAAAGTGAGAAAATTGTGGAGGGGTGTCCTAGCCCATAAGTTGATCCATGAACAATTAGGCCCAAAATTGACTTCACAATTATAGATCAAATGTCGATCGGCAGTCCCCTTTGGACGCAGTAATTCAAAAATGACACTTTCTTTAGAAACTTTATCGATCTTCATTGTCGGTAGCAATTTCTTAGAAATGAAAAAGTGTCAATGTTTTGAAACGGGATTCAGGAGTGTTGTAGAAAAACTAATATACCCATTTTCTTATGTTTTCCAGTCATCAGTTTCATCGTTAAATATTGGTAAATCTCATTCATCTGGTTTCTCGTTGGGACGAAATTGGAATAGTGGTAGACAAGAATATTTTCTATCATATATAATTCATTAATCGTGCAGGAGTTAAAGTGACTATCTTCCTCGCACATAAACAACTCCTTTGTTGATTCCATGCAAATTTGAAAAAAATTCTTTCACCACAAGAACCATCATGGCGGCAATAGTGTAGCATAGCACTTCCCATCTTCGCCGCACTATCATTTTTTCAATATCCGTCGTGGGATTATTCAATCCGCAATTCACGAATCCTCGTTCTTTGATTAATATTTTCTTCGTCAGTAACTTGTTGAAGATTCGCTGCGCTTCCGCACTAATAAACTTTCGCTGATTAAAAACTTGCATTCTGGGATTATTAGGGGAATTGGTCACCATAGGAATAAAATTGGTGGAGTTTCACTTCGTTTTTGGAGGGAAAATATGAGCTAGAAATTAAATTTTTGATTTTAAAAAGACAACTCCCGCCCAAAACTGCCAAAAACCGCCATTTGAACCCACATAACCATCACTTCGCCGGTCTCGCCATCGGTGAGCCTCTGTATTAATTTTGTTTAGAATCTCGAGAAAAACCCACCGTCGGCGGCGTCGAGGGTGCTGTCGACTCGCAAGGCAAAATTTGCACAGTTTAGCTCTGGTTTGAATGCGTTCCAATTTTCCTTCATGGATCCAATTTTTAAGATGTTTCAAGGGTAAATAAGAGTAGTAGAGTTTAATACTACCACAAACTAATGATAATTTCAAATAAAAACTACCATAATCGTGATAAAAATAAAGATAAACATGGGTTGCCTCCCATAAAGTGTTTGGTTTAACGTCGTCAGCCTGACCTATTCAGGTGTCATTCAGGTTGACTGTTCAGTAAAAACTCTTTAAAATTTGGTCTTTTACCCTCATCATATGGTCAGAATCATGACATTTCTGAATGATCAGCTCAGTTTCTTCATAAGGTACACATCTCCTGATAATAAGATCCATACATTGTTTATATAAATAAGGCTCATCCTAAAAATATGCTTTTGCATCATGAATGAATTTCCTTTGTAGTTGCAATGTCATCATAGGTAGCAAAATATCACTTACAATATAATTAACAATATCAACATACCATGGCACTTTCCATTCATTAATATTATAAAGTTGTTCATCAGAGAAACTATCCATAATTTCATTGTCAGTGTTGGATAATCATTGATTTTCTAATTTTGACAAATGATCAGCAATTTGATTATCAGTTCTCTTTCTATCAATAACCACATGATCAAATTCTTGCATCAAAAGTATCCATCTAATCAACCTTGGTTTAGCATCCTTCTTCTGCATCAGATATTTAATAGCAGAGTAATCAGTATGCACAACACATTTAGCTCCAATTAAATAAGATCTGAATTTATCTAAAGCATATACAATCGCTAGTAACTCTTTTTCAGTAACAGTATAGTTAATTTGTGCATCATTAAGAGTTTTACTAGCGTAGTATGTAACTTTAAAAATCTTTTCATACCTTTGTCCAAGAATATCTCCAATAACATAATCACTAGCATCTCACATCAGTTCAAATAGTTTCTCCCAGTCAGGTGAAATTATAATAGGGGCTGTGATTAATTTTTCCTTTAATAACTCAAAGGCATTTAAACAACTTTCAGTAAATTCAAATGTTTTTTTCCTTTTCTAAAAGTAGGCATTGGGGTTTGGTAATTTTTTAAAAATCTTTAATGAAATGACTATAAAATCCAACATGTTTAAAAAAACTCCTAACCTCTCTTACATTAGTAAAAGATGTTAGTTTAGATATAACTTGAATTTTTCCAGGGTCTACTTCCATACCATCTTCCAAAATTTTATGCCCAAACACAATTCCTCATGCAACCATAAATTGACATTTCTCCCAATTTAGAACCAGATTAGTTCTTTCGCATAACTTCAAAACTTTTTCAAGGTAACTTAAGCATGCGTCAAATGATGTTCCAAATACAGAGAAATCATACATAAATACTTCCAATCCATCATCAATTAACTTACTAAATATGGACATCATACATCTCCGGAATGTTGCAGGTGCATTACATAATCCGAAAGACATTCTTCGAAAAGAAAAAGTTCCAAAAGGACTAGTAAATGTTGTCTTTTCTTGATCCTCAGAAGCAATAGGAATTTGATGGTAACCAGTATATCCATCTAAAAAGCGAAAATATTTGTGCCCAGCAAGTTTATCCACTATTTGATCTAAAAGAGGTAAAGGAAAGTGATCTTTCCTTGTGGCAGTGTTTAATTTTCTATAATCAATGCAAATACGCCACTCAGTAACTTGTCTGATAGGTATTAATTCATTATTTTCTTTTGTTTCAACAGTCACTTCTCCTTTCTTAGGAACACAATGAATTAGATTTACCCACACACTATCTGAAATATGATATATAATTCCATTGTCTAACCATTTCAAAATTTCCTTCTTAACTACTTCTTTCATCATCGAATTTAATCTCCTTTGTGAATCAACTCTTGGTTTATAATGTTCATCTAATATAATTCTGTGCATATAGATTGAAGGACTGATTCCCTTAATATTAGTTAAGGTCCAACCAAAAGCTTTCTTATATCTTTTTAATGTATCTAACAGTCTTTTGCTCTTGCAGATCATTTAATTCTGAAGATATAATAACAGGTAATGTAGATGAGTCTCCTAAAAATACATACTTCAAGTGGCTAGGCAATACTTTCATCTCAAGTTCAGGTGGTTTTATAATTGATGGAAATAGATTTTTATAAGTATTTTTCGTAAAATCCAACATCTCAAATCTTTCCTGAACATAATCTAATTCTTCATTTTCTAATTTGCCCAAAATAACTTCATCATTCTTTTCAAATTGTTCCTCCTCTACAAGATGTTATTTTTCTTCAAAATGCTTTTTATCTTCAAAATGTTCTTTAAAATGTTCGTTTAATAGATGTTCAATAATTTCTATGTGAAAACATTCATTATCTCTTTCAACAACAGGGTATTTCATAGATTTCACAATGTTAAAAGTCACTTCTTGATCATTAACTCTCATAGTTAATTCTCCTTTTTAAACATCTATCATAGCTTTTCCAGTAGCTAAAAATGGCCTCCCTAAAATGATAGATATTTCTTTATTTTCCTCCATATCTAAAATAATGAAATCCATAGGAAAAATAAAATTATCCACTTTTACTAACACATCTTCTATAACTCCCTTAGGATATGTAACTGAACGACCCGCTAGCTGTAGAGTTACAGAAGTAGGTGAGACTTCTCCTAATCCTAATCTTTTGAAAATTGATAGAGGCATAAGTTTAATGTTGGCTCCCAAATCACATAAAGCTCTTCCATAAAATTTTTCACTGATAGCACACAGTATAGTGAAACTGTCAGGATCTTTTAATTTTTCAGGAAGCTTTTTCTGAATAATTGCACTACACTCTTCGCTAAGTGTAATAGTTTCATTATCCGTGAACTTCCTTTTCTTGTTCAGAATATCTTTCATAAATTTCACATAATTGGGCATTTGCTCTAAAGCTTCTACGAATGGGATGGTTTACTGTTAATTTCTTAAGAATTTCTAAAAATTTGAAAAATTATTTATTTTGTTTGTGTTGCTTCAATCTTTTAGGAAACGGTGGTGGAGGTTTCTCCATAGTAATTTTCATTGGTGTAAATGGATACTCTAAATCTGGGTATTCATGATCCTTTTTTTTCGATATCCACTTTCTCTTTTTCAGTTTCTGTTTCTTTTTGCACCCTTATTTCCAATTCTTTTCCACTTCGTAATTATATTGCTTTGATTTGTTCTTTTCCTTGGTCTTTAGGATTTGGTTCCAAAGTACTAGAAAAAGTTCCTAATGTTCGATTACTAAGCGCAGTAGCAATATGCCCTAATTTATTTTCAATATTCTTAATAACAGTTCCTTGATTTTGTAATTGATTTCCTTGAATTTGTAATTGATTTCCATGATTTTGAAATTGTTGAACCATGTTTAATATCAACTCTTCCATAGACAACTTCTTCTCCTTAATTTGAGTATTACTATTAAATCCTGGAGGATAAGAAGGACTATAGTTAACGTTTCCTTGGTTGGATGAATTTTTTAATGGGTTCACTGGGTTGTTTGCCCATTGTTGATTTGTAGAAGAATTGTTATTCCAATTAAAATTTGGATGATTTTCCAACCTGGGTTATAATATTCGAATAAGGGTTGTTGGGCCTATTAATAGCATTTAAGGTCTCATATGAAGGTTGAACATCCACAAATTGCCCAGATGAATTCTCTTCCATCATAAAAGGTGTTGGAGAATAATTCATCCCATAATGATCTAATTTCTTTGATATTGGAGCAATCTGCGAAGCTAACATAGATATTGCATCAGAATCATGGATAATAGCTACTCTTTTAGGATTTACCCACTCAGAGGGCCATTGAAAATTGTTGGTAGCCATCTCTTCTATTAATGAATAAGCCTCATCAAAAGGTTTTGACATTAAAGAACTACCAGCCGCAACATCTATAATCGATCTAAGAGATCCTACTAATTCATTATAAGAAGTTTGAATTATTAAAAAATCTGGTAACGAATGATGAGGGAACTTCCTAAGAATATCTTTAAATCTCTCCCAAGCTTCATATATTGACTCTCCATCAATCTGACAGAACGATGTTATGGCATTTCTAAGTTTAGCGGTTTCAGATGGAGTAAAATATTTGGGTAGAAATTTTTGTGAAAGTTCTCCCCAAGTTCTAATAGATCCTGGTGCTAACAAATTTAACCACATCTTAGCCGTATCCCTCAATGAAAAAGGAAAAAGTCTAAGTCTAACAGCATCGTTTGAGACTCTATCATATTTAAAAGTAGCACACAGTTCTAAAAAACTAGCGAAGTGTAAGTTCGAATCTTCATTTGGTGTACCTCCAAATTGATTGTTTTGTACCATTTGGATAAAAACAGGTTTAAGCTCAAATGAATTAGCAGCTACATCAGTATTTTGGATAGATAAGTGAATTTCATCTATTGTATGATTTGCATAATCTCTTAGGGGTCTAGGTTGGTGTTCATTCTCTATTCCTTGATTGTTCAGGTTGTTTTCCATTGTATCATAATTTCTAAGTTCTCTTCTTAATTTTCTAATCCTTTTAACAGTGCATTCTAATTCTGAATCGTAGGGTATAAGATTTTCAGGTCCAAATTTACGCATACAATTTGACATCAGTACTCAGTAATATAATTAACTAAATATAAAAAAAAGTTACAATTCAAGTAAAAATTTTCTAATAATCATAATTTGTCTGTTACTCTAATCGTGATTTGACTCACTCACTCAATCACTCCCCGGCAACGGTGCCAAAAACTTGACCAGTGACTTTATATATGCTTAAAATACAAGATAAATTTGGACGTAATAAATATTTAATAATTATAAAGTCACACTTATCAACGCAAGTATACGTATCGCTCAAGTAATATAGAACACTAATGGAGTCCTAGATATCGATCCCACATGGAGTGGTTTAGAATTACGAACTAAGATTTTAGAAAAGCAATACTTTAATCACAACAACAAAATTCAATTTGCTTATCTGTCACTAATAGGCAATTGAAATAAATGGATAATTTTAATAACTATTAAATAACTAATGATAGTAAGGAGGGTTTAATTGTGATATTTAATATATAAGAAAGCATCCTTCTCATTGTCAAGAAATTATAGTGAATGGATAAAGTGAATTAGTTCAATTTATATTGTGCAAAATAGGAGCATACGTATTCCTTACCTTTTGGTCCAGGCATAAAGAACATTAACTAATCCTACACTTATTTACTAAATCTGTGGCTAGGCTGGGAGGATACCGGCTCTCACTTCGGAGCTCCCACGTTCCCCTCACCTGAGGGCTAACATCTACACTTCAGCTCCCAAACGATAAGACTGAATTGGAGATTTTAGTTTGTCACTCTAAAATCTCCAATTCTACGCCCGATAATATTATTTACCTATTTATTTGCACACAACTTCCAAGGGATTTGACCTCCTTGAATCTTGGATGTAATCTTCACTTTAGTTGTAAAACTCAACATATTTTAAAAAATCAATTGGCCAGATTGAAAATAAATTAAGATCGAAGTGAAAAGATCATCACAATTTCTTAAACATTTTATGGCTTCACCGATTCAAACAACCTTTTCACAAATCTTGAGACAAAGAGAAAGACAGAGAAAGCTACTCATATCTCATGGGAAAAATACAACAAAACTCAGAATTCATATATAAAATCAAGGTCATACAAACTACAACAAGTAAATAAATTATCTCTAATTTCTCCTCAATAATACTCCTCGAAGTTCTTCTGAATCTCTTCCTTTCTTTACAACACACAGAATTCCTCTTCAAAGTAGCAAGGAGGAAGAAATCTCTCACTTTCCCTCCACTTTTACAATCTCTCGAAGAATTCCTCACAATTGTTACACTCTATTGGAAATTCTATACACTAATGGAACCTCTCTAACCTCTAGAGCCTCTAGACTCCCTTCTTTCGGCCAAAATCTTCCCTTTAAGGATGTGGATGAGTTTTCCCAAGAGTTGCTTAAGCACCCCTCCAAAATTCGACCTTATCTAATGCACAAGTACACATAACTGTCAATCTCACTGTCGGCGGCCTCGATGACGCCGTCGGCTGCCTCGATGGCACCATCGGCAGACTTCTAGAGATTTTTGTCTTGTAGCCTCGAGAAAAACTCACCGTCGGCGGGGTCGAGGGCGCCGTCGGCGACCTAGTTCAAATCTCCACATTTTGGCCCTTTTTCGCTTGAAATTCACTCCTTTTTGCATCTTTTTGCTCCAATGACCCTAATTCATCATTCCTGTAAAAAAAATATCAAAAATACATTTCTTTAAAGTGCAATATCATTAAAAACAGTATAAAATATGTATGAAAATCTCAACATATTTTCCTTTGGTCACACTTCAAAAGTGATTTTATATTTTTCTGATGTATATCTTACTTTATGTCCTTATTTAAATCAATAATTATAAGATTATAAAAAAAATACATTTAAATATTTAAAATATACTTATGTGTTTGAAAAGTTTATGGGGACATCTTGGGGTTACTATGTTGATAAGAGAAAATTTTGTATCATTTTGAATTATATCTAAAGTTTTTATAATTTTTAATCATTCTTCAATTGAGAAATTACTTGATATTTAATTTTATAATGTTAAATCCCATACCTCTAACTTTGTTAAGTTCACCAGATTTTATTTTATATTTTTCTGATTTTTTTTATTTTTTATGAATATTTTAATTAGACAATGGACCTAGGCATGAAAAATTAGGGTTTTAGGGTTAGAGGTGTCCTCTAACATTGGAAAAATCAGAGAACCACCCTAGCCATAGAGGAAAATAACCCCTAAAATTTCATGTCATGGTGACTAATACTTATATTTTAATAATTAAAATAACACCTCACATATTTAATTAATTAAAAATTAAATATAATAAAATTATTTTATTTTAATTTTTTTTAGTTTCTCGTTTATTCATTGAGTCTAGAGTTATTTTATTTTATTTTTATGATTATCCTTTGGAAAGATATGAATTTTAATGTTAAATGTATTTTATGTTATTTAAATAAATCAAAAATCCCGAATTTCTTACTTAAGTGACACAGCAATAACTAAAACCTCGGTGGCTCTGAAAACCCATGTGTCTCTTAATCATTCACCACACTTTAAATGTGGATGCCTCATCACCCATGGTCTGTGGATCTCGAGTCATAGCGTTTGGCCATTTAAACTGATCTGCATCGTCCATTTCAAATACATGGAAACATATGACATCAATTCATCGTCCCCACGGAATAGTGAACCGAGAACCATTCATGATCTAGGGCTAAGATATCACTCGATTCTCAACCAAATCACACGAGGATTGTTCTTACACCTTCATCTAAATGAGACAAACCTATTTATAGAGCTCAGTGAGCATGAATTGTTGAGTCTCTTCACAACGGTCCAAATCGAGACAAAATTTAAATTTTAGAGTCTATACCTTTGTCAAAGTGGTAAGACCTCAATAAGAATAGTTGTGGACGATCGTTTGGACATGGCACACTGCCTCCTTGCTCCAATTTGTATTGAGGTTGGGCTTAGGTATGAGTTAGACAAAATATTGGATCATGTTTGGTTTAGTACTGACAGCGACTTTATATATGCTTAAAAATATAAGAATTTGATATTATTGCTAGAAGATTTAAGTCCTTGGAAATGACGCCAAAAACTTGACAACAGTTATAGATTTGATAAAAAATGTGTATAAAATATTCAATAATTGCAAGGTCACACTTATCAAGGCAAGTATATGTATCACTCAAGTAATACAGGACTCTAATGGAGTCGTAGATATTGATCTCATAGGGAGTAATAATAGAGGCTACGAACTAGGATTTAGAAAATCAATACTTAATCACAACAATACAGTTCAAATTATTTATTTGTCACTAATAGGCAATTGAAATAGATATGTAATTTTAACAAACTCTTAATTAACTAATTCTACTAATAAAGTTTCTAATGTGAACTTCAATAGATAAGAAATCATCATTCTCATTGTCAAGAAATTAAAGTGAATGGATAAAGTGAATTAGTTCAAATTATATTGAGCCAAATAGGAGCATAAACATTCCTTACTTTTTGGTCCAGACATAAAGAACATTGACTAATCATATGCTTGGTTATTGAATTTGCGGCTAGCCTAGAAGGATACCGGCTCTCACTTCGGAGCTCTCACGTTCCCCTCACCTGAGGGCTAACATCCACACTTCAGCACCCAAACGATAGAACCGAATTGAGGATTTTAGCATGTCACTCTAAAATCTTCAATTCAACGTCCGATAATTATATTTCCTTATTTATTTGCACCCAACTTTCAAGGACTTTGACCTCCCTAAATCTTGGATGTAATCTTTATTTTAGTTTTAAAACTCAACATATTTTAACAAATCAATTGGCCAGATTGAATGTAAATTAAGATCGAAGTGAAAAGATCATCACAACTTCCTTAACATTCTCATGGCTCAACCAGTTCAAATCACAATTTCACAAAATCTCAAGACAAGGAGAAAGATAAAGAAAACTAATCAGAACTCATGGAGAATATACGACAAAACTTAGAACTTATATATAAAAGCAAAGTCATACAAACTTCAATAAGTAAATACCACTTATCTTCAATTCCTCCATAAGCAAACTCCTCGAAGTTCCTCTGAATCTCTTCCTTTCTTTACAACACACTGAATTCTCCTTTGAAGCGGTAAGGAGGAAAAAATCTCTCACTTTCCCTCGACTCTTACAATCTCTCAAAGAATTCCTCATAATACTAACCCTAAATTAAACTCTCTACACTCTACAAAACAACAAAAACTCAGCGGACACCACCACGGGGCTCCTCTTTTTTTGGCCCAAATGTTTCTCTTAAAGTTGTAGAAGAGTTTTCCAAGAGTTTCCTAAGCGTCCCTTAAAAAATTGTCCACATTCAATGCACCTATTAAGAGAATCTCCGTTCTCGCCGTCGGTGACCTCGATGGAGCCGTCAGCGGCCTTCTAGAAAATTTGATTCTGGACTCTCGGTAAAAACCCACCGTCGATGTCGTTGGGCTTGCCGTCGGAGCCGTTGGGCTCGCCGTCGGTGCCCTAGTTCAAATCTTCATATTTTTGTCCTTTGTGCTCCAAATTCGCTTCTTTTTGCATCTTTTTGCTCCAATGACCATAATTCAACATACCTGCAACAAAACATAAAAAATACACTTTTTTAAAGTGCAATATCATTAATATTAGTATAAAATAGGTATGAAACTCTCAACATATTTTTCTTTGGTCAAAATCCCCCAAACTTAACTATTACTTGTCCTCAAGTAATTTTAATACTACATAAAAGTTATGATCTATTGTAATAATTGTTTAATTTAGAAATACTATAAGTTTGATGTAAGTAAATATCATAGTGAGATTTTTAGAAAAAATTCAAGTAATTAAATTAACTCTGTAGGTACAAGACTCTCTAGTCATCAAGTTTAAGAGTTCTAGTTTTCTATTCATTTCAAGAATGACTATATGTTGTAATATCAAGTCACTTAGAATATTCAAATGTTAGGAACTTCATGAGAACACTACTAGTAAAAGATGCTAATCCATAAATATAAGTTCAGGAATGTATTTAGGTTTCCCTTTAGGTTGGTCTAAGTGAAGCCAATTTTTGATTAGGCATCTCCTCGAGCTTCTCCTCACTTATATATATATTTTTCTTTTTTTCATTTGGATTGCTTTCAATCCTATATATTTTTTTACTTTTCTTTTCAGGGATTGTTGGCAACCCTTTCTTTTTCTTTTTCAACCGAGGATTACTATGTCTAGATAGTCTTTAATGATTTTGAACATCACCTTTAATCTGTAAATTTGAAACTAAAGCACTCCTTTTCCTTATAAGTATTTGATAGCTTTTACATCACTGAGCCCCAATCTTTTCTTCTCAAATAAATTTCTAAGATTCTTAATATTTCAAAATATAGTTTTCTTTAGTTTAAATAGTTAACTATAGTCTTATTCTCTTATACTAAATATCTTAATCTACAAAATTAATTTTCCTTACAAAAATATTCCTTTAAATCTACCATAATATTTAAATATCTACAAAATATAGTTATTTGAATTAAATTCACTACAAAAAATTATATTAATAATTTTTTAAAATATTAAAATTGAGAACATCTAATAGTTAATCTTTTTCTTCCCTCCCCCAAACTCAAATTTTTCAATATGGAATGATACAGGTGAAAAGAAAATTTTAAATATAAATCATACCTCAGTACTTTAGGCATTTTCATCATTCTGAAATTTTTGCAGTTCCTTCTCAAAATTTTAACTTCAACTGGTCTGTAATATTAGGAGCTTTCTATACATATAAATCATTAGAGAATTTGCTGGGTAATGAAATTTTGAAATAAGTACAAAACTAAACATTATACAAACACAATATTTCACTAACACATCTACAATACTAAACAAAAAACAATTACAAATATATTAAAATACAAATAAAAATCACATAACATTACAATTTTACAAAGTACTAATCAACATCTATTATAACTACACATGCAAATTTCAACTACCACACTAAACATTTATAACAATAATTAAAAATTATCCAATTGCAACATAAAAATAAAAATGAAAGTAAAAACACACAAACATCTATCTCTATTACAAAATTACAAAAATAAAAGTACATAAATTACTATCATATATCAAAGTCCCATACTATATCCTCGTCTCCCTAGTCAGCAGGTGAATTGGGTTGATACTGAGTATAACGGGGGCATTCTGGAAAAGTAACATTAGGCTTACCTCTGTTGTGTCGGGCTTGAGCTTTGTAGTAAGCTATCTCAATGTCAGAATGCCTTTGTAGGTACTCACTATCATAATCATGTCAACGTTCTAATCCCCCAATTCTTTCATTTATTTGCTCCATACTCTTTCGCTGCAAGGTTAACTCATTCATTAAATCATTCAGGGTAGGGTAGCTAGAGGAAGAAAGGTCATAACTAGTGGAGGGGATATCTATACTAGTAGAAGGTTCTTGACTCCTACTCCCAGATCTCCATTTTTCATGGAATTCATATGTCTTCAAATTAGCTTTATTAATGGGTTTCATAGGGTAAACCCATTTTTCATCGTCTCCAGCTTCAACTCCAGAAAGTTGGCAAAGTGCATAAATGTGGTCAGGATGTCCCAGACCTCCACTTGATTCACTCTTTTTCGTGCTCAATATATTCTTATAAATAATTCTCCTCACATTTATAGTTTGATTATTCTGAATACAGAAATTCAGAATAGCTCTATCTCTTGTTACCTCACTATGGTGATAGGTAGGTAACAGAGTAGAGGAAATAAAATAATGTCACACTTTAGATGTGGCATTCAACATGGAAGCAGAAAAATTTACCCTTTCTCGTTGCTTTATCTTCCATGTCCCTTTCTCATCAGTGAGAAAGTTGATGACATCATTCAATGGGTCTTCCATTGTACTGAAGGTTTCATAATTACAGCTATAGGAATCTAGGACTTTATAAAATGAGTTAATGCGGGTGGCACTAAACTCAACAGAAAAATCCCTTACTCGAACGGTTCCGTCCTCAAAATAGAACGCATTGGCATAAAATTCTTTCACAATATTCACAGCAGCCTTATTAGTTGTATAAAAGAAGTTTTCCCACCTCCGTTCAGTAATCACTCGTTCAACTTCTCCTCCCTGATTCTCAAAAACACGATCTTGTATACATTTCTTCCTTTCAAATACTGAAGTAAATCTCGACTGAGCCTTCGCATTGACGAAATGAGACTCGTCAAACTCAAGTAACCTAAAGTCGCGAAGCCATGTCAATCTAATCAAAATTATAAAAAATTCCAAAATACACTTCAAATACTGAAATAATGGCTTACAAGAGTGACTCTAAGAGTTCAAATCTAAATTCCATGAATTTCTTCCAAATATTTTCTCCACATTCTCAATTTTTTTCAGATCTTCTCAATGTGGAAGAAATTCAAGGTGAAAATCAAATATTTTTAGGTTGGAGTGAAGCTCTTACCGAGAGATGATAAAATCTGGTGTTTAAATGCTTTGAAATCACCCCAAATCTAAGATCTTCAAGCCCTAGATAAAAAATTTTATTTTTTAAAAGGAAGGAAATGATGAATTGTTGTGGTTGACTGGTCAAAATTGCGGTTAAAAGTATTTTTTCAGGATCTCTCCGTCGTCGAGTTCTATTGAATTAAATAACCTAAGCTCGGAAAAAATCTGTCGTTGGCGAGATTTTCAAAAGTGTTTTAATTTCCTGATTTTTGCAATTTTGATCAATTTCAAGCCTTGACGACATCCGTTCAATCATTCTAGACATAAATTTTAGGTGATTAAATGATGTACTAACTCAAATAAACATTCACAACACAAAACCTTACAATTATATATAAATTCCAAGAGTTGCAGTACACGTTACATGACACACATAAGTTTGGTATTTTCTCAACCTCAATACATCAATTAAACGTCGCAATCCAAGCCACAACACTCTAAACGCTGAAAACAAACATCCTATGCTCAATCTCAACTATACTGAGATCTAAAAGCAAATTTAGAAAGTGACCTAAGCACATAAGTTCAAATCAAATCACACACTTAGAGATACAGGTGACAAAGTAAATCTACTGCTCTTCCGATTTTGTGCTTGTTTCTTCTCTGATATCGCCCATTGATTGAACATGAATGAAGAGGTTATAGAAGGTTCGATATGGGAATTCTTCAATAGGGTCCTCTTTTATCAACTTCATCTTCCTCATCAATCGTATCGAACTTCCTTCGATATGTCCAGAGTGATCAAAATGCTCTTTCATCCTCCAGTCTAGATGATCGAAAAAATCAGAGATATTGTTAATTGCATTCATAACATTTTGCACCTCTTTTTCCAGTTTCTTGATTCTTGCGCAGGATCAATAGTGTCTTGTCCGGATATAAAGACTAAATAGGAAGTGAATTCTAAGATGATTAATGCACAATAATAGTCATATCATTCTCATCTTCATTGGTTGGGAACTTCTCGGTTGGGTCCAAAGGCTTCCAAGGTAGAAGTATATTTTCTCAATTCTCATAAGATATTTGGAACTGACTGCAAAGTAAGAAAATTGTTGAAGGATGTCCAAGCCCATAAGTTGATCCATGAACGATCAGACCCAAAATAGACTTCACAATTATCGATCCAATATCGATCGGTAGTCTCATTTGAATGCATTAATTCATAATAACACTTTTCTTAGTAACTTTACCGTTCCTCATAGTCGGTAATAGTTTTGCAAAAATGAAGAAGTGTCAGTGTTTAGAAACGGGGTTTAGAAGTGTCGCAGAAAAACTAACATAACTGTTTTCTCTCATTTCCCAGTCTTCAGTCTCGTCCTTCAAATATTGGTAGATCTCATTCATAAGGTTTCTTGTCGGCATGAAGTTAGAATAATGGTAGAAAGGAACATTCTCGATCATATATAAGTCATTAATCCATGCAGAAGTAAAAGTTATCCATCTACCGTGCACATAGACAACTCCCTGGTTGATTCCATGCAAATTAGCAAAAAAATCCTTCACCATAGGAACGAATACGGCGGTTGTAGTGTAACACAACACTTCCCATCATCGTCACACAATCATCTCTTCAATTACTATTGAAGGATTGTTCAATACTCGATTCACAAATCCTCTTTACCAGCACTATATTGAAGATTCGCTGCGCCTCAGAACTAATGAACTTTCTCCGGTTAAACACTCAAAACCTAAGGTTTTCAGTGGAATTGGATGTCATAGGGATGAATTTGGTGGAGTTTCAATTCCTTTTTGGGGTAATACGAACTTAAGAACCAAATTTAGAAGTTTATAAAGAGTAACTCCAGCCAAAAACTGCCAAAAACCATCATTTCAAACTGCGAAAATCGTCATCCCGCCATTCTCGCCGTCGGTGGCGTCGATGGCGCCGTCGGCTAGCCTTTAGAATTAATTGCCTGGACTCTCGGGAAAATGCCACCGTCGGCGCCTAAGGCAAAAATTTAAAAGTTTTGCTCTGGTCCGAATGTGTTCCAATTTTCACTATGGATCCAATTTTTATGATGATTCATGGGTAAATATGAGTAGTAGAGCTGAATACTACCACAAACTAATGACAGTTTCAAATAAAAACACTATAATCACAATAATAATAAAGATAACTATAGGTTGTCTCCCATAAAGTGCTTGGTTTAACGTCGTCAGCCCGACCTATTCAGGTATTACTCAGGTTGACTGACCATTAAAACCTCTTTAAAAATTGGTCATTTACCCTTAAAATACGGATTTAATTTGTGTTCATTTACTTTAAATCTATTTCCAGTCTTTTGATCTTCAATTTCAACAGCTCCATAAGTATAAACTTGAGTCACACTAAAGGGTCCTAACCAACGAGACTTCATTTTCCCAGGGAATAACTTCAGCCTTGTATTATAAAGCAAAACTTCTTGTCCTGGTTCAAAGTTCTTCTAGTTAATCTTTCAATCATGCCATAAATTTTGTTTCTCCTTATAAATTATGTCGTTATCATAAGATTCATTTCTTAATTCTTCCAATTCATTCATTTGTAACAATCTTTTCTCACCAGCATCTTTCAAATTATAATTGAATTCTTTAATTGTCCAATATGTTTTATGCTCCAATTCTACTTGTAAGTGACAAGTCTTTCCAAAAATCAGTTTATAAGGAGCCATTCCAATAGGAGGTTTATAAGCAGTCCTATAAGCCCATAATGCAGTATCTAGTTTAGTAGACCAATCTACTCTACTAGGGTTTACAATCTTCTCATGTATTTGTTTAATCTCTCTATTAGAAACTTCAGCTAACCCACTAGTTTGAGGGTGATAGGAAGTAGAGATTCTACGAATAATATTAAACTTTTATGTCAATCTCTGAATGTATTTATTCTAAAAATGAGATCTTTTGTCAGTGATAATCACTCTCGGCATTCCGTATCTAGTGAAAATATTTTTCATTAAAAATCTTGAAACACTTTTAGTGTCACAACAAGGTAAAGCTTGTGCTTCAATTCACTTTGAAACTTATTCTACTGCGATTAATATGTATAAGTTCCCAGATGAAGGAATAAATGGTCCCATGAAATATAATCCCCAAACATCAAAGATCTCGATTTCTAACATGAAATTTAGAGGCATTTCATTTCTTATAGATATATTGCCTACTCCTTGGCATCGATCACAAGTTTTTATGTATCTGTAAACATCTCTAAAGAGAGTAGGCCAATAGAATCCAGCTTGTAAAATTTTATAAGTAATTTTATCAATCCCAAAATGTCCTCCAAATTCAGAATCATGACATTTCTGAATGATTAGTTTAGTTTTTTCATAAGGTGCACATCTTCTCATAATAAGATCCTTACATTGTTTATATAAATAAGGTTCTTCCCAAAAATATGCTTTCGCATCATGAATGAATTTTCTTTGTTGTTGTAATGTCAGCATAGACGACAAAATTTTACTTACAATATAATTAACAATATCAGCATACCATGGTATTTTCCACTCATTAACTTTATAAAGTTGTTTTTCAAGGAAACTGTTTGTAATTTCATTATCGGTGTCAAAAAATTCATGATATTCTAATCTCAAAAATGATCAGCAATTTGATTATCAGATCCCTTTCTATCAATAACTACAAAATCAAATTATTGCATCAAAAGTATCCATCTAATTAACCTTGGTTTGACATCCTTCTATTACATCAGATATTTAAAAGTAGAGTGATCAGTGTGCATAACACATTTAGTCTCAGTTAAATAAGATCTAAATTTGTCAAAAGCATACACTATAGTCGGTAACTCTTTTTCAGTAATAATGTAGTTAATTTGAGCATCGTTAAGAGTTTTACTAGCATAGTATATAACTTTAAAAATATTATCATACCTTTGTCTATGAAGAGCTCCAATAGCATAATCACTAGCATCACACATCAGTTTGAATGGTTTCTCCCAGTTTGGTGAAACTATAATAGGGGCTGTGATTAGCTTTTCTTTTAATAACTCAAAGGCGTTTAAATACTCTTCAGTAAACTCAAATTTCTTGTCCTTTTCTAAAAGTTGGCATAGAGGTTTAGTAATTTTTGAAAAATCTTTTATATAACGCCTGTAAAAACCAACATGTCCAAGAAAACTTCTAACCCCTCTTACATTAATAGGAGGTGTTAATTTAGATATAACTTGAATTGTTGCAGGGTCTGCTTCCATACCATTTTTCAAAATTTTATGCCCTAACACAATTCCTCCTACAACCATAAAATGACATTTCTCCCAATTTAGAACTAAATTAGTTCTTTCGCATAACTCCAAAATTTTTTCAAGATAATTTAAGCATGCATCAAATGATGTTCAAAATATAGAGAAATCATCCATAAACACTTATATTCCATCATCAATTAACTTACTAAATATAGACATCATACATCTCTGGAATGTTGTAAGTGCATTACATAATCCGAAAGACATTCTTCAAAAAGCAAATGTTCCAAAAGGACTAGTAAATGTTGTCTTTTCTTGATCTTCAGGAGCAATAGGAGTTTTATGGGTGCTGGTATATCCATATGAAAAACAAAAATATTTGTCCCAGCAAGTCTATCCAATATTTGGTCTAGAAATTGTAAAGGGAAGTGATCTTTCCTGGTGGCAGTGTTTAATTTTTTATAATCAATGCAAATACACCACTCAGTAACTTATCTTATTGGTATTAATTCATTATTCTCTTTTCTTCATCAGTCACCCTCCTTTCTTAGGAACACAATGAATTGGACTTACCCAAACACTATCTGAAATAGGATATATAATTCCAGTGTCCAACCATTTCAAAATTTTCTTCTTGACTACTTCTTTCATCATTGGATTTAATCTCCTTAGTGGATCAGCTCTTGGTTTATATTGTTCATCCAATATAATTCTGTGCATACAGATCGAATGACAGATTCCTTTAATATCCTCTAAGGTCCAACCAAAAGCTTTCTTATATCTTTTTAATGTATCCAAAAGTCTTTTCTCTTGAAAATCATTTAACTCTGAAGATATAAAAACATGTAATGCAGATAAGTTTCCCACAAACACATACTTCAAGTGGTTAAGCAATATTTTCAACTCAAGTTCAAGTGGTTTTATAATTGACGGAACTAGATTCTTATCAGCATTTCTTGTAATATCCAGCATCTCAAATCTTTCTTGAACATAATTTAATTCTCCACTTTCTATTTCATCTGAAATAACTTCTTTTTTGTCTTCAAAATGTTCTTTCTCTTCAAAATTTTCTTTAAAATGTTCGTGTAATAGATGTTCACTAATTTACCTACAAAAACATTCATTATCTCTTTCAACACCAGGGTATTTCATAGATTTCACAATGTTAAAAGTCACGTTTTGATCGTTAACTCTCATAATTAATTCTCCCTTTTGAACATCTATCATAGCTTTTCGAGTAACTAAAAAAGGTCTCCCTAAAATTATATGTATTTATTTATCTTCCTCCATATCTAAAATAATGAAATCCACAGGAAAGATAAATTTATCAACTTTTACTAACACATCTTTTATAACTCCCTAAGGATAAGTAACTAAACGATTCGCTAACTGAAGAGTTATAGAAGTAGGTGAGACTTCTCCTAATCCTAATCTTTTGAAAAGTGATAGAGGCATAAGATTAATGCTGGCTCCCAAATTACATAAAGCTCTTCCATAAATTTTTTCACCGATAGCACACAGTATTGTGAAACTACCTGGATCTTTTAATTTTTCAGGAAGCTTTTTCTGAATAATTGCACTACACTCTTCGCTAAGTGGAATAGTCTCATTATCAATGAACTTTCTTTTCTTCTTCAAAATATCTTTCATAAGTTTCACATAATTTGGCATTTGCTCTAAAACTTCTACAAAGTGAATTTTTACCATTAATTTCTTAAGAATTTCTAAGAACTTGGAGAATTGTTTATTCTTTTTGTGTTGCTTCAATCTTTGAGAAAACGGTGGTGGAGGTTTATCCACAGTAATTTTCATTGGTGTAAGTGGATATTATAAATCTGGCTATTCATGATCCTTTTCTTTTTTTATATCCACTTTCTCTTTTGTCAGTTTTCGTTTCTTTCTGCACTCTTATTTCCAATTCTTTTCCACTTCATAATTGTATCGCTTTTATCTATTCTTTTCCTTGATCTTTAGGATTTAATTCCACAATACTAAGAAAAGTTCTCGATGTTCGGTTACTAAGCGCAGTAGCGATATGCCCCAATTAGTTTTCAATATTCTTGATAGTAGTTCCTTAATTTTGTAACTGGTTTTCTTGAATTTGTAATTGATTTCCTTGATTCTGCAATTATTGACACAATACAAGAATTTGATACTGTTGCTAGAAGATTTAAGTCCCCCGCAACAGCGCCAAAAACTTGACAACGGTTATATATTTGATAAAAAATGTGTATAAAATATTCAATAATTGCAAAGTCACAATTATCACCGCAAGTATATGTATCGCTCAAGTAATACAGGGCTCTAATAGAGTCCTGGATATCGATCCAATAGAGAGTAATACTAGAGGCAACAAACTAGGATTTAGAAAATCAATACTTAATCACAATAATACAGTTCAAATTATTTATTTGTCACTAATAGGCAATTGAAATAAATACGTAATTTTAACAGACTCTTAATTAACTAATTCTACTAATAAAGTTTCTAATGTGAAGTTAAATATATAAGAAAGCATCCTTCTCCTTGTCAAGAAATTAAAGTGAATGAATAAAGTGAATCAGTTCAAATTATATTGTGTCAAATAGAAGCATTCATATTCTTTACCTTTTGGTCTAGACATAAAGAACATTGACTAATCCTATGCTTGGTTACTGAATCTGCGGCTAGGCTGGGAGGATACGGCTCTCACTTCAAAGCTCCCGCATTCCCCTCACCTGAGGGCTAACATCTACACTTAAGCACTCAAATGATAGGACCGAAATGAGGATTTTAGTCTATCACTCTAAAATCTCCAATTTTACGCCCTATAATTTTATTTCCCTATTTATTTACACCCAACTTTCAAGGACTTTGGTCTCCCTAAATCTTGGATGTAATCCTTAATATAGTTATAAAACTCAACATATTTTAACATATCAATTGGTTAGATTGAAAGTAAATTAAGATCAAAGTGAAAAGATCATCACAACTTCTTTAACATTCTCATGGCTCAACCAATTCAAATAACTATTTCACAAAATCTCAAGACAAGGAGAAAGACAGAGAAAACTACTCAGAACTCATGGAGAAGATACAACAAAACTTAGAACTTATATATAAAAGCAAATTCATACAAACTTCAATAAGTAAATACCACTTATCTCTAATTCCTCCACAAGCAAACTCCTCAAAGTTCCTCTGAATCTCTTCCTTTCTTTAGAGCACACAAAATTTTACTTTGAAGCGACAAGGAGGAATAAATCTCTCACTTTCCCTCCACTCTTACAATCTCTCAAAGAATTCCTCACAATACTAACCCTAAATTAAACTCTCTACACTTAACAAAACAACAAAAAAACTCAGCGGACACCACCACGGGGCTCCTCTTTTTTCGGCCCAAATGTTTCTCTTATAGTTGTAGAACGGTTTTCCAAGAGTTGCCTAAGCGTCCCTTCAAAAATTGTCCAAATTTAATGCACCTGTTAAGAGAACTGCAGTTCTCACCATTGGCGGCCTCGATGGCATCGTCGGCGGCCTTCTAGAAAATTTGATTTTGGACTCTCGGGAAAAACTCATCATCGGGGTCGTTGGGCTCGACATCGGCGCCCTAGTTCAAATCTTCATATTTTGGTCCTTTTTACTCTAAATTCGCTCATTTTGCATCTTTTTGCTCCAATGACCATAATTCAACATACCTGCAACAAAACATAAAAAATACCCTTCTGTAAAGTGCAATATCATCAGTATTAGTATAAAATAGGTATGAAAATCTCAACCTATTTTTCTTTGGTCAAGTACTAAGTTAGAGGCTCTGAAAAAGAGGGATTTTGATTGGGAAAGTGTTTCTAGGCTATGGGGAAGCTTTTAAGAGGATCAAATTGGAGTTTTGAAACACTTTGTGCCAAGGCCATGAAAAGCTCTGGATTTCAGAGGGAAAATTAGGGTTTTGGAGGCACTAGAGAGACTTAGGAATGATGGGGATGCACTTCGTAAGGCTGTGAGAACAATGTGGAGTCAATTTGGTAGGGCTTTGCCAAGGTTTGAGCACTCTCTCCTTTTTGGTTTTTGGTAGTCAATTTCTAAAACACTATCGTTGCCGGTCCCAAGCCCGGATGCAAAAAGTGGAGGGTTGCATTAGGTAGTCAACAACCAGCATAAAACTTGTCGAAAAAATCATGATATGAATCCTTTTGATCATTATGTAAGTGCTAGGGCGTCCCCTTGAAGCGACGCGCTGTATAGCCTGAATACAGTGAAAAGTGTGCAAAGGCCGCTACACCGGCGTCCGGGTGTAGTGTTAAATAAGCAAGGATTCCCACATTACGGACGAATGCCGGTAAAGAAGTTAGTCCATGAAACTAATAAAACTAATATTAGGATAGGATCTTGGAATATAGGCACTCTCAATGGTAAATTAATGGAATTAGTTGATATTATGATTCATAGGAAAATTAATATCATATGTATTCAGGAAACTAAGTGGGTTGGAGAAAAGGCTAAGGAGATTGATAATTTAGGTTTTAAACTTTGGTTTTCTGGTAAGAGTCGCACTAGAAATGGTGTAGGTGTAATTATAGATAAGAGTTTGAAAGATAATGTTGTAAATATTAATAGAGTTGGTGATAGAATTATAGCCCTTAAGATTATCATTGATACTAAGATTTTTAATATTATAAGTGTTTATGCTCCTCAAGTAGGTTTAGATACAGGGTCTAAAGATAAATTTTGGAATGACTTAGAAGACTTAATACAAATGATACCTCTTGAAGAAAGAATTTTTATTGGAGGAGATTTAAATGGACATGTCGGTAGAGTGATAGAAGATTTTAGAAGTATTCATGGTGGCTACGGTTTTGGAGTAACAAATGAAGAAGGTAGAGCTATTTTAGATTTTCTTTTAGCGTATGATTTTGTTATTACTAATACTTTATTCAAGAAAAGGGATGAACATCTTATTACTTATAAGAGTGGATCTAATAAAACACAAATTGATTATTTTCTTATGAGAAGAAGAGATCGTCGTGATTGTAAAGATTGTAAGGTAATTCCAAGTGATAATTTAAATACCCAACATCGTTTATTAGTTTTAAATTTTAAAGTTAGGAGTTGTAAAATAAAAAAATACTAGGACTCATCATTGCAGAATTATATGGAGAAACTTAAAGGACGGAAATAAAATTATTTTTATGAGTAAATTTCAAGATTTCAAAATTTAGGATATTCATGAAGAAGCAAATGTGATGTGTGATAAAGTAACAAACACTATTAAATAGGTAGCAAAAGATGTTCTTAGAGAATCAAAAGAAAAAATATTTACAAATGAAAATAGTTGGTGGTGGAATAATAATGTGCAAGAAAAGATAAAATATAAGAAGTTATGTTATAAAAATTGGTTTAAATGTAAAAGCTTAGAGAACTGGAAAAAATATCAAACGGCCCGCAGGGAGTCTAAAAGAAAAATCGGTGACGCTAAAAATACTGCTTTTAATGATCTTTATAATAGATTAGATACTAAGGAGGGTGAAAAATATTTGTATAAACTAGCCAAACAAAGAGAAAAGAAAAGTAAAGATTTAACTCAAGTAAAGTGTATTAAAGATGAAAACCAAAA
>NEWO01000480.1:60055-78156 GCA_003013225.1 Phalaenopsis aphrodite
TTATTGTATTAAAAATGATCTTAATTTATTAGAACTAAATGAAAATATGACACTAAATAGGACGCAATGGAGAAAAAGGATTCATGTAGCCGACCTCACGTAGTGGGATTAAGGCTTTGTTGTTGGTGGTGATGGTCAATTTCTAAGCACCGCCATAAGCTTCATTTATCTAGAGTTTAGAGTGTAAAGAGTCTCTTAGGTGGAGCCACGATAGGGGCAATGGCCTAATGAAGGCGAGCCACTTTGGATGGGCTCAACTTTTGATTTCTCCCTTTTGGCGGTTATTAGTTTTGAGCTTGCCATCAGCCACAGTGGCTAGCCAAGGTATGGGAGGTCATTCTCCAACTGTTGGAGGTCAGGGGTGGAGATTGGCCTTAAAATGGGGAACTTAATTTTAAAAATGGGTTTTGGATTTAAATTTGTAGTGGTGTGTGTGTGAATATGGGTGATATGTAATGTTATTTATGTGAGATAACTAAGTCACAAGGGGTCTCCCTATGACATTCTTTAACCTTATGATGAGTTCATCATAAGTCTCAATGTATTGTTCAGTAATCAACTCAAGTGTTGAGGATTTAAGAACACACACATGAGACTACAAAGAGCTAAGAAGTGGCTAGAATTTCTAATTGGGGTGGGTCACAATACTAGTCCTCTAGGAGACTTAGCAGAAAAATTTTATGGCTAGATTGTAAATTTTATAAGAAGAAAGATACCTCACAAAAATGAGGTCAACAGTTAGTGTCGGGGTGATAGACCGATCGAGGAAAACTTAATGCTTATCCTCTGGCTTTAGCAAAAATCTCAAACCTTTTTATCTATGAACTTTGTCTCGTTATACGCGATGATAATCAATGGTAGGCCATAATGACAGATCAAGTCCATCTAGATGATGTTCTAGAAAACATTCATAGAGATTTGGGCAAGCGCTTTAGATTCAATCCACTATAAGAATAATCTAACACCAATAAGAGGAAATGACGTTGTCCTTTGGAAGGAGGAAATGGCCTAAGTATTTCTAATCCCTAGATAGTGAAATGCCACTAGTTGGTGATTGGTTAAAACTTATTAACTGGTTGGTCTTGTAGCGGAACACACTTATGAAACTACTCACACCTCCTGGAGAATGCTTTAGAGTCTTTCAGTAGTGTCAGCTAGAAATATTCTTTTTGTTGGATCCTACCCACTAAATTCTTTCCTTTTGAGTGCTCTTGCACTACCCAGAGTGAATTTATCGAAGAATGTCTTCTGTCTCATTCTCCTTCTTGCATTGCTAGTATCGTAGTCTTTTCAATTTACAGAAAAATGTCCCTTTTACAGTAAGAATTGAGCATCTCTGAATTTAAATCTCCCAAGATTTGTGATTTCTTCCACAATTTCCCGCGAGTCGAAATATACGTAGGTGTCTGTTCAACTTTTCTTCTACTTAGTCTCCGCTGCCATCACATCTAGCTCTTTGATGATCTACTAGCTAAGACTTTGTGATGATCTGTTCCCCAAGTGAACACATCTTAACAATAGCTTGGCCACCTAGTCTCCACTGCTCAGTTCTTAATTGTGAAGTCAGGCTTGCAACCGGCAGTAATCCAAATAAATGGAAAAATTCATGTAGAATAGTAGTTTAATAACAAATTATCCAATCAAATAGTGATATAAACCAAATGCATTTACACATAAATAAATATATTACTGTTCATAGAAAAAATAAATGTTCAAATGTACAACATAAACATTAAAAAAAAGAAAATATTCCCCCTAACCATCCTTCCCTGTCTCCTCATTCACATCGTTCTCTGCCTCCTCCTTTAATGCTACCATGGCACGCTCCCTCATCTGCTGTTGAAATGAATCTAACTCAACTTTAAGCTTGGCCACCATGTTCGCCTCCAACTCAACCTCATATGAGTGAAGTAGGCTTTCATAATAGCAGCGAATGCGAGAGCAAGCATAGAGATCTCCTCGTCTTGTGCGATAGAGGTGGAATCTCTAGATACACTTGAGGATGGCTAAGCGACGTAGGAAAATCCCTTTGACCCAAGCTCATATACTTGACCCTTCTTCTTCCCTCTAGCAGCCTCCCTCCACATGTTGTACTCGAAAGGATCATGTTCGTGATATTAATACCTCCTGATGCCTAGGATTTGCTCTCCTTCACTAGCAGTAATCTCAGCTGCAAAAAAGAGTGGTTAAATTGAATTGCAGCTAGCATGCATTAACATCAAACTAGTTTAGCTTGTGAATTACCTGGGTCACTTGAGATATGTCATCGATCCAAGACTAGTCAGACTGCCTTCAATGGGTAAGCTTATGTAAATCGGCAGTCGAGTGCTCAAGTTCAATTTCTGTAGTTTGTCCATATAACAAAATCGTTAGAATTCTTCATCCAACTATAGAAAAATTAAAAGTATGAATGAAATCTTACCAGACTTTGCTTATTTTCTGTATGATGGAGCACCCCATATGTGTACTTGGAGGACCCCATGCCTCCACAGTCTGGTCACATGTTCTACTTCGTTTGCTCTGTTATCTCAAGTTCTAAGAAGCAAGGGAAGAAAATCCTTCTCAAGCCATAGAGGGCACTGTTGTGATTTCTGAATATCGTCAATTACATCCTAGTGGTGATCGCTACCCTGCTCTCGAAGTTGCGTAGAATGTGTGTCTCATGTTCACTATGCCAGGAGAATTGTTTCTGCAAAATTATATGGATTATGTTCATCTAATACATAAATAAAATAACTTAATATTTTTATGAATGATACATTCCATAAACTTCTAAAATCAAAGATCTTGAATTGCTATCATGATCTCCTTTCACGATATGCATGTTGAGTTGTAGTTATTCCAAATTATAACCCAAATGACATGAATACTTTGGGTCGAGGGGTAGAACCTTAAAACAACAAATTTTTAGTTTTATATTCAACTGAGAAAATTAAATATTGCTATCAATTTATTAAAAATAACTTACATGTTACAGACAAGCTCGATGCGGTAGTTACTACCCTTCGACTTCTTCCTGGTAGAGGTAACCTGGGCCCCTGACACCATCAACCCTATTGTAGTTTGGGTAAAGGTAGGGGTGGGGGTATGGATTAAGGTGGGGGTGAGCATAATAGTGGGGGTGGGAATAAGGGTTCGGGGGGGGGGGGGGGGGGGGGAGGTGCAGGGCAAGAGCAGGGTGATGAGGGGGGGGGAGGGAAGGGAGGGTAGGGAGGTGGGCAGGTGCTAGGACATGAGATGAGGGTAAATATGGGAGTGGGTTCCGAAGTCGGGTAGCCTCTCCTGACATTCTTATTTATCATATAGCATTGTGCTACACACCTGCCACCCCCCTCCCTGAGTAGGGAGGGAGACCATCACTGCCTCTTGTTGACTTTTGCAACAAAAAGAAGAAATTTTATTAATTATTACACATAGCAAAATACTATGTAAAAAAATTGAGAATAGAATAGTGCATTATAAACATAAAACACAAAACTATAAAGTGCAAGGTAAAACTGCTAAAACCGAAAATACAAAAGAATGCAATAAACTGAAATTGGAAATTAAAAAAAAGTCAAGTAATCCAATATTTAAAGTAACTTTCTTAATTAACTCACTATCATTCAAAGAGTGACTAGAGGATGGAGTCATGATCTCCTCTTCAAATGCATCGCAAGAGTCATACTCATCACCAAGGTTAATTTCTTCATATAAGCCACTGACAACCTCCAGATTGAGCTCTTTGTCAATTGCATCAAGTGGGAAATAGTAAATCTATCATTTCAGTTTCTTTATGGACTGGTTAATGTTATTCTAACTAGTAATGAAGACTTTTGGTTTACTCGAAATGACAACCGCTCAGTCAACATTATCTATTGTTTTATGTAGATACCAAACATAGTAAACTTGACTCTCCGGTCGAGCTAGAATGAAAGGATCAGATTTAGCATACCTTCTATTAACTTTCACTTTTTGATATAGATAGTTGGCTTTCCCTTGTTCCGCGGTTTGAAACAGGATCGAACCAAGTATAGTTGAATAGGAAAACACTTCCTTCAATAGAAACTGTGTAAGATAGATTGATAACTTCTTCAAGAATTCCATGATAGTCTATCTAATTGTCCAATTTATCATTAGATTTATCACAAACGTTAGAATTACAAGTGTTTTTTATTTTAGAATAGAATTTCAAATGAAACATGTACCAATTTACATCGTAAATTTTCCAAATTTTCACGATGTGTATTGGTCCCACACAAGATCTATCAACCCTTGATCTATCACACCATTTCTCCAATCATGAACCGATTAATATATACATAAGAAATCTTATGTCAATTAAAAGCCTCGTGTTAGATGAGAAATGAATATGTTAATTTTAACTCACCTGTAATGTAAACCACATAGGGAAGTGATTCTCAATCTCCCTAGTAGTTTCATCGTCCTCTGCTAAATTTAACAAATGCATGAATAAACTATTTAAATATTGAAATATCATTAAAATAGTTAATCATGACATCATTCTTATGAATGAATTAAACATTATAATAAAAATTTTCTTACTCAATAAAGGGTTATACTTCATCATAATTGAGAATAACACAAAGTGTCGCAACTCGGCGTTCATGATCATTAATGTAACGTAATGTGCACCTCCTCAATGATTCACTTAACTGCTAAAAAATAGAAAGGAACGATGGTGTAACAAAACCTAATGAGTATTTTGCGGATGCTTCTTCCACGAAATAATTGGAGCAAAATATCATTGTCTTCTGTAAGAAATATGCTTCAAATATCATTCTTTATGGCTGGTCATTATTCTTCACATTTTTTTTCAGTTTATTAAAAAAATCTAAAAAATATGTTACTTATCATATATCAGCAATTTACTTTCTAAATTATTGATTAATTACCTAGTCTCAAAGTAATTACCTCTCAAATGGTTATATCTAAAGGTACTATACTAGACCTCCAATTAGTGCCTAATGGGGTAAATGTACAATTAAATGCTCCATTGAGTCTAAGTAAAAGCATTTGACATCAAATTTTGTATAAAAATATGATAGTCATTTCTTTTCATTCAAAATATTTTTCTAGCACTCACAGCAACACAACGACTCATATTCAAAGAATACCTACTCAAGAAGTTTAGTGATTGGAGCACTCAGAAATTGTTCTTCGCTAGGACAATTCTCAGGGAATATTTCTTTTTAGGCTTAATAAGCTTCCTGACACCAGTTTCTCGGATCTCCAACTCCCTCCTTTGCATATCTCCTTCACATCAAGTTTGACATTCACTTTATCCTTCATTTTCTACTAACATATGTAACCATGTTGAAGCTACTATTAAAAAAAGATTTCTATGTCCATAACTTCTAGATTATGTTTGATCATGTTATTTTTTGAATAAGGTAGATATTTATCCAATTATGAGTGACACCAAATTCACGTGGATTTGTGAAGAAAGTTCATGGCCTATAATAATCTTTAGAATGACATTAACAACATGCATCATATCTTCCTCAGATGTTCTTGTAGGTGGCAATGATTTTTCAGTTTTGTTTCTTCTAAATGCATTCATGTCCCTCTTGAAAAGTTATTAACCAAATAGAATCAAACGGTGATAGTCAAACCATGAATTCTTCCTGTCATGCTGAAGCATAAATTCATTAGATGAATTCATAGAATATGGACGGACTAACTTTCTTGTGGTGCTCCTCCCATATAGCATTCCAGATGCAGAAAAATAACCTATTATCCACATTAATGATACTTTCACTAGGAAATAATGTTTCATGGAGATGTTCTACTTCATGACACCTATTTCTTAAGAAAATTGTTGCTCATCTATCAACAACTTCAAATATGCACTAATCACCCCTTTTAGGTTACTTGCACTGGGTGTAATCAGTGTCAGGAAGAAGAAAAAGGCTATCATGCACATCTTAGGTGGCAAATTATATGGATTAACAATCACAAACTAACAAGAGTAGGGTGATGCAGTCTGATTATACGTTGTGAAGTCACTCGAGCATAAACTAATCTCCACAACAAACTCTGGATATGAGCGATCAATATATTCCCCCCCCCTCCCCCCCTCCCATTTGTTGGATAAATCAAGGAATTATTTTCTTCTGATATGCTCTGATGCCACATCATGTATGGAGCAGTATGCATTGAACTGTATACTCTGTAGACATGGAATAAGCTGTAGATAAAAAAAACCACTTAAAGAGAACTTCCTTCTATCTCTTACTTTTCTACTCTGAGGTCTGAATTTGGAAGAATTATAAAATTAACATCGTGTCTTCATTGTGCTAATCTTGTAATATAGCATAAATTCAATTACATAATAATCAATATTCTTTGCTTTAAATACTAAATTGGAGACCAACTTTTTCATCCCGTATAAATCATCACGGAGTAAATTTTCATGTAGATTAGTATCTTTCAGTAGGACTGCAAAATGATTGAAGCACTCTAAGGGCACGTTGTACTTTGTTCTGATTTTCAACAATCTGAGAGTTATAAATAACTCAAAATGAGAGGTGTTACCCTCCTACAGTGGCCTTAAAGAAGCATTCAATAAATTATAAAATGTCAGAGCCTCAAGATTTGGTGCTTCTTCCTGTTACACTTGGCTCACATAATGATGTCTTGTTCCATCAAAGGTCATTTCTTCAAATTTGCTTGAGTCAAATCCAAGTGGAGAATCATAACTCATCAGAGGATTGAAGATGAATGTTTTTGAATCAATGCCCCCATGTGAAGTCCAAATCCAGTAATCTGGCGGAAATCCCTAATGTTATAGATCATATCTCACTTCTTTAGGCATTAAATGTGTCAAATTTACTATTTTCAAACATAGACACTAAAACCTACCCTCAGATAGGTATATCAGCAGTTGAGAAGCAGTTATCACAATTGCTTCAACAACGCTCAAGAACTCCAGGGTGATCCCCTTTCTATCTCGATGTATGAATAACCATGCACTCAATGTACGAATTTCCATGTGTACCTTGAAATCTGAGAATAATCAACACTTTATAAAGTGCATTCAGCCGAGTACATTGTATTTAATTTTTGTAGTACATCTACTGGTGATTTTGTAACAAAATGTGATCAAAATTGACAACCACATTTTAAGAGGAGGGAATGTTTTATATAACATTGAAGTCAGAATGTAAATAGCCTACTGAGGCTATTAAGACAATCAAAGAACAATAATTGAAAAGCATTTATGTATATTTTATCTCTAATCTGGTTGTCTCTATAGCTATACCAAGCCTTTCATGAATATAATTTTTTCACATTTTCTCTACAAGTGTAATGACACTTATCCACCTAAGCATTCTTGTCACAACAACTCCTACTAGACTACTTTCACACCTATGAACAAATTATGAGAAGTAAATGTTTCATATGACGTATGAGTGTTCACTTCATCATCTAATGGGATATCTAATTTCCATTCCAAAAATGAAAATTCTCTTCAAACATTATGTTCAGGACATTGTGGAACATAATGATTGAAGTGAATTTCCATTTTGGGAGTGAAAATTAGATTTCTCATTGGATGATGAAGTAAGCACTCATATGTCAAATATTTTCTTCTCACAATTTGTTTAAAAGTGAGAGAAGAATCTAGTTAAATGGTTCAGAGATGATGATGCTTAAGTTTATGATTGGATTTTCACTTGGAGACAAAATATGACACAAATAGATCTGTGTGAGAGCTAGTATAGCCACAGTGACATATAATATTAGAGGGAGCCATCTTAATGGATTGCAAATCAATGTTTGACCGATTAATGATCTTTAACAAAATTAACATTACTAAAATTTTAAACGATATGACTTAGAGCAGATCTAATGATTGAGTTGTAATAAAATGTGAACAAATCTAGCAATAATCAACAAAATGTAGTAGAAGTGAACACTTTAATAGGGCTATCGAAGAAGGATAATATATCCTAAATATTTTTGAATTTTTGGATCTACTATTGTATTCATCATAGTAACATTAAATCTTGCGCAAGTATTTTCTTTCACATTTTATTCTCCAAATGGAAAGCCAATCATTAATCTATGCATTCTCGTCTCTGCAAACCCCAGGCACAAATGTTTGTAGAAGGAAATGTTTCATATGATGTAAGAGTTTTCACTACATTTTCCAGTGTCAAGCCTAATTTGCATTTCCAGAATGAAAATTCACTTCGAAATCTAAGTTGTCAGTTCCAAAATGAAAATTCACTTCAAAATCTAATTTGCATTGCCAAAATGGGAATTGCGGCAATGGAGATTAGTTTTTATTATACGTTTCTAACCTACGGCTTATTTTGTCAGTAATAATAAAAACCATCGAAAAAAATATTGTTTTTAATAAGCGACGGAAATTTTATAGTTATGTCATCGCAAATAACTCAAACATAAAACATCGCTAGATCGTAGGCAACTTATATTATTATCGACAGATAAACTGGTGGCTTATTAAAAAACCCATCGGTTAGCACCCCATCAAATAGCTGGTTCATGAGGCGCCTGTAATGATTAAAATCGTCGGAAAAAATTTTACTGTTTATAAATGATGACATGTTATGTTTTTATGCTGTTGAAATGACCCAAATCATCAACCGTCACTATACCGTCGAAAAATTGAACATTTTTTGTGACGAAAACGTAGGTCGTTGGTTTTACCGTCAATTTTAGCGCTTTCTCTTGTAGTGTGCATTGCTTTTAACATGATTTTAATATATTTCAACATTAATATAAGATGCTCCAAACATTTTAAATTTAAAAGAATCTAAACTGAATAAATACCCAATATATTGTACAACTATTATAAGATTAATTGAACATAATAAATAATTATATGTAAGAATTAAGAATATTTTTAAAATTGAAATCTACATACACTTCACACTGCATTAAGAATGGCATTCATGAACCTGTTATTGTGAATTTGAAATAAAAATTGTAATTCTCACCAAATTATATGCTACAAAAATTCATTAAAAAATTTAGATTAACCTTGTTAAGAATTATGACAGTTGTCATCTCTAATCACATTGTTCATCAATCAATATCATATTATCAGGATTAAATGCACAGTGATAGGGCTGCCTAAAATAGATTTCATGTTTTGTTAAATTATGATTTTTTTGTGTTAGCATTTCATATGTATAATTAACTTAGTATCAATTTATGTTTCAACAAAATTTAGCAATTCAATTAAGTACGTTTCACATTAACAAGGTTAATTTTTAATCATGATTATTGATGAAAGATTTTAAATTATAAAAAGAACATTGTCATCAAGTTAGCCTAGTTTAATTGTTCATGGTTTACTATTGCAATGAAGAGACATCAAATTTTGCTGCATTATTTATGCCTCTTCTTCTAAGGCCTTCCATATATAAATATTTCAATTATAACATGTTAAACATTACAAACTATCCTGCTTGTGATTCTCTTCGGTTTCAAATTTTATCATAAAATGATAATTACGTTGCCATATTTGTATTTAATAATTTCTTTCAAGCAATATATTCTACCCATCAATGCAGGAATCAGTAGAGGGGTTACTACTATCGCAATCATCCTTCCTGTAGTAGTTCTTGTTATCTTTACTACCGCTTGCTTTTGCTTCTGGAGAAAAAGATCAAAAATGAAGATAACTCGTAAGACTTTTCTGTTACTACTGTTTTTGCTCATGATTATTGTAACTAATTACAGTTAAATGAAAAAAGAGTAAAATACTAGATATATAGTCATGATACAGCAATTTATTATATTTGTTTCTCTAATTGTAGAAATCCAACGTGTATTTCGACATAGTAATACAACAAAGGAAATAAATATCAACTAAGAATTAAAAAGAGCAATAAAGAGCTAGCTAGAATTAATCAATTTATTGTACATGCCATGAAGCTTGTAGTATGGAAGGCCGTAGTGAATTTAATAGGGATTTCAAAGGATTGGGTATTTTGACCGTTGGGGTCTGGATGTGAAATATGAAATGCAGATGGAAGAAAGAATTCAACCATTTTCATTTGTTACATTTGGTTCAATGCTTATTGTTTAGCATTATGTTAATGCTACAAAGAAAATTCAATTATTTTGAAATATTTTACAACTTCGTAGGTGAGACAAACCCCGAGGAGATTACAAATGTTGAATCTATATTGTTTGATCTATCTACACTTAAAGTAGCAACAATGAATTTCTCTGAACGTAACAAGCTTGGTGAAGGTGGCTTCGGATCAGTTTATAAGGTAAAATGTTAACATGCTACTTGGCAATTATTTACATTGATTGGAAAAGAACAGAAAGCAAGAGTAAGAAAACTGCTTTGGTCTAAAAAATTGCATTTTTTTATTTTAATATTTCTTATAGGGATTGCTACCTGATGGACGTGAAATAGCAGTGAAAAGGCTATCAAAAGGATCGAGGCAAGGGCTTAATGAGCTAAGAAATGAACTTATTCTAGTTGCTAAACTCCAGCACAAAAATCTTGTAAGACTACATGGTATTTGTCTTGAGGAACAGGAGATGTTGCTCGTTTACGAATATTTACCCAACAAAAGCTTAGATACCATTCTCTTTGGTATAGTTTCTAGTACTCGACATGTTTGCTAAATCAAAGCTTCAACTTTAGTAAAATTTCACACCGGTGTTGTCTTCTAATTTCAATCACTTCCTTCTACATAAAAATTCTTTACTTTTGATTATTTTAAATTAATATTAAATTAAGTTGTCTTATTTTGGTCTTTGTGGTAGATCCAGCAAAAAGTGAACTACTGGACTGGGAGAAAAGATACAATATAATAGAAGGAATTGCTCGTGGCCTACTTTACCTACATGAAGACTCCCAACTAAAGATCATTCATAGGGATCTTAAAGCTAGCAATATATTGTTAGATGCAAATATGGCTCCAAAAATATCAGACTTTGGCTTGGCCAGGCTGTTTGAAGGAGAAGAGACTTACGGGATGACAATTCATGTTGTTGGAACATAGTAAGTTGAATAAATCATGAAGTCTTACTAATTTTTCTACTTTAATTGAATACATTCATAAAATCATGAGTTTCTCGCAGTGGATATATTGCTCCAGAATACGGAATGCACGGACATTTCTCATTCAAGTCTGACGTCTTTAGTTTTGGAGTACTAATTTTAGAGGTTATAACAGGAAGGAGCATTGGTTTCTTCAATGTTGAGCTTGATGAATACCTTTTAAGCTATGTATGTATTTCCATTGAATGTTCAGAAACTATATTGCCTTTCTATATTAAATAATATGCTTTGGTATTTATATTGAACAGGTTTGGGAGAATTGGAAGAATGGAACAATCTTGAAGATTTTGGACCAAGCTTTGTGCAAACCATTTCAAAACAGTGAAGTCATAAAATGCATTCAAATTGGACTTCTTTGTGTGCAAAAGGATCCAGCTCAAAGGCCTACCATGACACAAGTGATTGTGATGCTCACTAGTCATTCCGTGTCTCTTAAAACTCCTTTTTCACCAGCTTTCTTTGTGGAGAGAAGTGGCGTCAAACATAGTACACTTTCAGGGAAATCTAACATGCAAGGGGATGACCCTCTCAACTCTCCTAACAAGTTTATCCCAATGTCACCTAATGAACTGACAATCTCAGAGGTAGATCCTAGATAAGAGAAGGGAATGTATAGTTGCTTATTATCTAAAATTCTTGTAAAAAATGGCAACAACTGCTCATCCTTTTGCATTTTTATGTGACATTTTTATGTGAGCGAGAGATAAATAATTAAAATTGAAGGACATTTGATCATAAAAATATGGCACGGTAATTTCATAAAAATAATGAATTATGAATTGAATATCATTTTGTTGTACAAAATAAATGCCATGTAGGTTTTAAACAGATGTTTTATACTATTGATCAGATGTCCTACTATTTTGCTCCTGTATTGCACTCTTGATGTAAGAACTATAACCTTAGTATTTGTTCCCCAACCAATTCATTCTTTTCTCTAACTCTCTTTATGTGCTCTTGACCATTAGGTCCTGCTGCTCTGACTCATTTTGAATCCATCTAGGCTTTTAAATCAACACCCTCGACCACTTCTATATTTCTGACAAGCCTCCATCTCCTTCCCTTTCTTACCTAGCCCTCTCAAGCTACCATATAAGTAGGACCCGATATTTTTTTTATTATGTAAATATTATTATTATTATTTTTATTATTATTATTATTATTTTAATATTATTATTATTATTACTATTACTTGTTACATTGTAGAGCATAGATTCTTAAGCATGTAAAGAGTATTATAAAAGATAACACTCACCTCACTTGCAAAACAACAACTGCAGGTTAATACTTGTATATGTTATGTGCAGGATAATACTTGAGAATAAAATCATGAAACATTGGTGAAATTTTATGGAGCATCATAGCACTATGACACCAAGGCAGGAGGCCCAAGTGAATTTTATCCCTAAAACTATGCCCGAGTTCTGGTTAATTAGCATTGTAGTGCCATTTTTAGCACCCCAATGCCAAAATGTAGTGTCAAAGTGCCATTCAAAGATAGGTGGATGAGACAAGTCCATCACTACAGTGCAATCATACATACAGTCGCAGCACTGCCATCCAATGCATGTGCTCCAAACTTGGAGCATCGCAGCTCAATGCATGTGATGCAGTGCCATAACTATAGATTCACAATGCAACAGTCTTGACATGATAGTCATTGAACATAAAATTGAATTTATTGTAGGGAGGATCAGTTTTGAGAGTATGAAATATAAAATGAGAGTATTGGAGTAGGCTAAGGGTTTTTGTATGGATGATTTATTCAATTTAGGTGAGTGTCTAAAGTGAGTGTAGGGTTCATTGTAGTAGAGTATGTATGTGTTTTGGCTTAAGTTGGTGGATCGAAGAGAACAATCTAGTGAAAATCTTGGAAATTGCATCAAATCACATGGTTATATTTTTAAAAATCTAATTTTTCTTATTTCAACATTTATAATCACACTTTGTTATTTTGTAATGAATATATTATGTGATTTTATTGCATTGCCATACTAGGCAACATTTTTTCACTCCTATGGATCCTTAGTATATTAAAATTAATTTTTGAATTTGACAACATTTAAAACTCTTACAAAGCTAGCAAGTTATCACTTTCTTTTACTACTTAGTAGTGACCATACTATTGTTTAAGACAGTGTAAGTTCGAGATATCCACTGTTTCATTATTCACAGAAGAAAATTCACAACATAGGGCTTGAAACTTCCCAATTATTAGGGAAACACGTGTATTCCATTTTTAAAACACCTTTGAGCATAAACATATAACTTAAGATTTTGAAAATTAGGATTTTTATAAGTATCAATGGACGCCTAAAGCTAATTTTGCTCCAGATTGATAACTCACATAAATTAAAACTTTTTTCTCTATGTTAGTTTTATGAACATATAATTCATAAGAGATCTATCTCATATTTAAATTTTCAATTAAAAAAATAAACTAATAGAATTCACGTTTCTAAAACATTCATTTCTTTGAATAAACTTAGTGTTTTAAACTAATGTGTTAACATCTAATTTCATACACCTTAATCATTGTGGAAATGATTTTAGAGTCATCTCTATTATATTAATTATACGAAACATGCATTTGCATGAACCCATGCAAATTTGTATCATGTTTTGATATCATTGTTGAGGATTTGACATTGCATTCATTAAGATTGAAGTTGAAACTAATAGACAAATCATAGTCTAATTCAAAGTTTATTTTTTTAAGGTGCTTTATATTACATTCTATGCTTTGTATTTTTTATTAAGTTTGTGTTGTCTATTCATGTAGAAAATCAAACCCTATAGCAAGCATCACACAGTCGTTTGAGAGTGATGTCAAAAAAATTACAGCAAAGTAAGTAAGTCAGTCACACAACTATACATGTCAAGTAATATACAGTCTAAGTGTCTTCATATTGATCTCACGAAGATAGTTCCAAAATATTTCTAGTAAGTGAAGTTCTAGTTTAATGAACCACTAAATCTAGTTTTAAGTGGTTGAATTCAAGAGATAAATTTGAAAATTCTAAAATTACAATAAACAAGAATGACAAAATGAAGGGTTGATTTTTTCAGATATGTAAGATTCATACTCATATGACACAGGTCAAGTAATTTCTTGAGATTTTCCTTTGGGATCCACACTATTGTTGATAACCAGAGATATAAGTTTTCTCTTTGATCTTACGATTAGGTCAGAAGAATAATCATAAACACATAAATTTAAGTTTCACTTAGCCATAAAACAGTTCCAAGAATTCTTCAAATCCCTTATCTAGGCTGCAAAGTCCTAACAGAATGTGGGTATTCTACCAAATTTTTCTGTTTAACCTACTCATTCTACTACACAATGGTAAGAAGTCATAGTTCATGAAAGATTTTTAACATTCTTACTTCATTCAATAAAAATTAAATTATGATCAAAAGTTTAACACATCAACATCATAAATTTAAGCATAAAAAAGTTGTTAAGGGAAATATAAAATCAATAGAATGAAAACCACAAGAATACTATAAACCTTACATCAAAGGAGTATGAAATCGAGGTTACTTATAATTCATAAAAAAAGAAAGTACCCATAATTTTTGTTACGATAAAAAAAGAAGAACAACACAAGGGGTACAAAAAACGTTGACCGAGCCAATCAGTCCTTGAATACACTGTGGTTTTCTCCGAATACAAGTTAGTTGAAAATTTCATCTCATACAAATGCATTCATCCTCTCCTCTAAACTCATCAATGCCTATATAAACCAAATGAAAAGAGAAAAAAAAAGAAGGACTACCTTAAAAATTGCCTCCTTCAGGAAGAAGAAGAAAATAACTCTAGGGTTTACATTCAAACCCGCAAATCTCCGTTAAAATGTGTTAGTATCAAATTTTGAGGTCACATGATTAGGTTGTTCACTCGACTAGCTCAAGAAGATCCACTACTCATTCATAGCCACCCCGTACCTCAAGACCCATTTGAGACCTCTGGTCCGTGTTTAGGACACAATATCAGGGTCTGTGATGATTCAACATTACCCGGTAGAATCCACCGTTGGACGGACTCACCTAGGATACTAGACATATTTGATGTCTATTTTTGTGTTTAGTGGTCCCCTTATATCCATTCCAAGCCTCCTTGGTGTGATCAAGGGAATTTATAGAGCTTTCCTACAAACACTATGAAAAAACTAGGGTTTGGGACGTCTTACCCGCATCTTAGTTTAGAGTGCCCATTGACGACAGATTCTCTAATAAATGGATGAGAAATATATTTTATTTTAATATTAAGGAATCAAAATTCACTCATATGTGGTGTCCCATAGCTTTCACATTGAGAAAACTCTTTATGGAATCTTTTATATGAAAATCATGGCTCATCGAGCCAGCGTGGCGCCCCTACGCTGGACCTTGGTGCCCCAACACACAACCCTAGCCCCCCCCCCCAGTGTCAGGTCCTAGCACCTTGGTGATAGAAATAGCCCAAGAAACTCAAATCCAAGCCTTTAATGCCAGTCCCAACACACATTTTGGGAGCCTAGGTGCTCTGAATATCTTAAAATGACCAGGAAACCTAAGAGGACAGAAAGTAAGCACTAGGGAGGTAGCACCAGGGCACCAGACTTATTGCCTAGGAGAAAAGTTGCAGCACCTAGGTGACAAGAAAAAATTTAGACCTGATTTCCTCCCATGATTTCTATCATTTCAAGCTCAAAACTTTTCCCTAGGAACCTAAAATTGTAGTGATTTATTTGTTTTTGGGGGATTTTCTTTGGGGTGAGATAAATAGAGTGATAATACCTATTTTATGCCTATTTTGGAAGCTTCCAAGGTGATGTGAGAAAGCCATTTTTGGTGAAATTTGAGGGAAAATTGAGTGGGTTGAATTTATCCTTGGCTATGGTTCATTTGGCCCCCATCACCTCTTCATCTTGAGCATTCTTGGAGCTAAGAAGGGCTGGTCATCTTCTTCCTAGAGAGAAAACGATTGCTTCTTCTTCCTCTTAGTGGTGGAGAGCTAGAAAGGAGCTTTAGTGAAAAAAAAACTGGAGAGGATCTTAAGAAAAGAAGAGAAAACTTCTTCTTCTCCTCCCAAACTCCATCTACTTCATCTTCTTCAATTTCTTATTCCTCATCTCCTTCATATTCCTCCACCACTTTTTTTGAGTGTGTGAGGAGATCTTCTTGAGGAAGAGGTTGGATAGCAAGGAATCAATACTTCTCTTCTCCTATGATAAAGAAGAGCTTCATCTTAGCTTGGGTAAGTATTGTCGGAGCTTCACCAGAACTTCACTGAAATCTATCCAGACTGTTCTTCTAAGGAATAACTTCTTTGTTCTTTGGAGAAGAAGTTGATTAAACCTTTTCAGAGCTTCACCGGAACATCTCCATGTCTCATACCACTGGAAGAGCTTCATCTGACGTTAAGGAGCACGACATCAAACACCATGTTGATGATACTTTCTAAAATCCCTCACGTTTTCCTTCTTAGCTAGCCCTATGACTGGATCTTGCTAGGTGTTGTAGGTTTGATTGCCCACACTAGGCAAGTTTGCTAACTGACAATTGTCAACATGGCCACACGCCTTTGGATTGTCCACTGATTTCCTAAAGGAATCCTTAGGTTAGAAAGCTTTTGTTGGACACATTCCTAGCAAATATGAGTGATTCCCTTGTTAACCCTTAAATCTACACCTAAGCGGGTCAAAATCCCAATTTCCCCTTGCTTTGGCATTTTCAATCCTTCTTGGAGAGGTTGGGATATTTGGATTTTGTGAAGTGAGAAAAACTTTGTATCAAGCTCACTCTGCAAAATCATGAGAAGTCGTGGAATTGGAAAAGCATTGTACCTAGTCCATTCCACAACGTCATGGAGAGATCCTTTTTGGAAATTCAAAGGTGAAGCTCCCCACACACCTCAAAAAATAAGAGGTGGATATGCCTGATATCCATGAGCTAAACACCTAGGTGCATATGTGAGATTGTTGGATGAGTGTGGCTCGCTTTTGATTGTGATAGTTCACATTGCATGATGTATTGTGTCAATATGTGTGCTTTCTATGTAGCATGTCACACTAGCACATTGCCTCAACCGGCTGCACCGGCCTGTCGGAACATCACATTACCTTGATCGGCTGCCCTGACTCGGTCGGTTTAGCACACTACCTCCACTAGCCGCCCTAGCTTGGTCGATATAACACATCAGTTCAACGGTAGCCCTGGCCTTATAGGTAAAGAACATTGGCTTGATTGCCTGCTCGAGCACAATCACTCTCGTACTTTAGCTCGACCGGGCACCCTGATCTAGTCAACCAATCATGTTGGTCCAATCGACCATCTTAGCTTGGCTGAGATCGTTGGCTACGTTGCCTCAGGTTGATCTTCCTAGTCGACCCAACAGGTTGAACAACCAATTTCAATTACAAAGTGTTTGAATAAATGACATTACATTAGCACATTCATCACTTGCACCCATGTGATGCATCTTTGAGCATATACCCTCATATGCTCATGCTAAGTACTCAAGCCTCCCAACGACAGATCACTCTAATTTTTTTTCGTGCAATCTTCATGTCACTTAGCACAAAATCAAAAGAGGTTCATACTTATGCTTGTGACTTCTGTATGTTTTTCTTGCATGGTCTTTTTCATGTTCATGACTCACATGCTTGATTTTTTTTTTGCACTTAACATTATTTTTCTCACCCACTTATCCCTCCCATTTACACTTTATGTGAACGAGAGGTTTTTCACTAAATCAATTTGTTATGTAAATCCCTCTAACAAGAATTAAATTCTTACCTTCCTATGATGCCACTCGAGACCATCGTAGGCACATTCCTTGGGTTGTTGCCTCCATGGCACACCTATCCTTTTGCATCACTGCCTCCATAACACACCCATTATTTGGCCACCACCTCCATGACATGCCCATCCTTTTGGGTTACTACCTCTATGACACACCCATTTTTGTGGCCGCTGCCTCAATGACACACCCAAACTTTCAAATCACTACTTCCATAACACAACCATTTTTCAACTCACTTCCTCCAAGGCACAC
>NEWO01000480.1:82090-95250 GCA_003013225.1 Phalaenopsis aphrodite
TGGATTACTTTCACTCCTGCACGGATCAACAAATTATATGTGATAGAGAATGTTCCTATCTGCCACCATTCCATTTTTGTCCCAACGAGAAATCAAATGAATGAGATTTATCAATATTTAACGGACGAAACTGATGACTGGGAAACAAGAGAAAATGGGTATGTTAGTTTTTCTGCGACACTCCTGGATCCCTTTTCGAAACTTTTGCACATTTTCATTTCTGTGAAATTGTTACCGACAATGAAGATCGGTAAATTTTCTAAAGAAAGTGTCATTTTGAATTACTGCATCCAAAGGGGACTGCCGATCGACATTGATCTATAATGTGAAATCGGTTTTGGGTCTGATCATTCATGGATCAACTTATTGGCTTGGACACCCCTCCACAATTTTCTCACTTTACAGTCAGTTCCAAGTGTCCTATGAAATTTGGGAAAGGTACAACTACCTTGGAAGCCATTGGATCCAACTGAGAGATTTTCAGTTTTTGAAGATGAAAATGACATGACAATTATAGTAGATCAAGCATCTCAGAATTCACTGTCAGTTCAACCCTTGGTCCCTGATAAGTCTATGGTGATCCTGCGCCGAATCGAGAAAATGGAAAAGGAGGTACAAAATGTCATGAATGCGATTAATAATATCTACGATTTCTTCGATCATCTAGACTGGAGGATGAAGGAACATTTCGAGCACTCTAGACATTTAGAAGATAGCTTGATATGACTGATGAGGAGTATGAAGTTAATAGAAGAGGATTCCACTGAAGAATTTCCATTCCGACCCTTCTACAACCTCTTCGTTCATGTGCAATCAATGGGTGATCTCATAGGAGAATCGAGTACTGAGTCTGAAGATTAGTAGATTTATATTACTACCTATATGTCTATCAATGTATTTCGATTTGAACTTTACATTTGTTTTGCTTTAGAATTATGCTTTTAGATCTCTGTATAGTTGAGACTAAGCATAGGATGTTTTGTTTTTAACGTTTTCAGTGTTGTGGCTTGGATTGCGACGCTGAATTAATGTATTAAGGTTGTGTTGTGAAAGTTTATATGTGCTAAATACATCATTTAGTCACTTAAAATTATGCCTATAATGATTAAAAAGATGTCATTAAGGTTTGAAATTGATCGAAATCGCAAAAATCCGGAATTTGGACAAAATCAATAGAGCCCGCCGACGGTGGATTTTTCCCGAGACTAAAGTTCAAAATTTCAATAAAGCGCGCCGACGGTGAGATCTCGAAAAACACCTTTAACCACAATTTTGACCAGTCAACCGCCACTATCCATCATCCATTTCTTCCTAAAAATGCCATTTTTGACCTAGGGCTTGAGAGATCTTGGATTGGAAGGCGATTTCAAGGCTTTTTGACACCGGATTTGATCATCTTTAGGTAAGAGCTTCACTCTAAGCTAAAAATATTTTATTTTCACCATGAATTTCTTCCACATTGAGGAGATCCAAAAAATTTGAGAATGTAAAGAAAATTTGGGAAGAAATTCATGGATCTTAATGTTGAACTCTTTGAATTACCATTGGAAGTCATGATTTGCATATTTGAAGTAATTTTTGAAATTTTTCTATAATTTGATTAGATTGAAATGGCTCCACGTCAAAAGAGACGGGTTGAGTTCGACGAGTCTCGCTTCGTCAATGCGATGGCTCAAACAAAATTTACTTCCATATTCAAAGGAAAGAAGTGCATACAAGATCGAGCTTTTAAAAGTCCGGGAGGAGAAATCGAACGAGTTATTGTCGAGTGGAGGTGGGAAAACTTTTGTTACACCACCAATAAAGCTGATGCAAATATTGTGAAGGAGTTCTACGCCAATGTGATTTATTCTGATGACGGAATCATTCAAGTGCGTGGATTTCCTGTTGAGTTTACAGCCGCCCGCATCAACACTTTTTATGAAGTCCCAGACTCTTATAGCTATCAATATGAATCCTTTAGTACGATGAAAGACCCCCTTAATGATGTGATCAACTTTCTCACTGATAAGAAAGGAACATGGAAAATAAAGCAGCGAGAACGAGTAAATTTTTCTGCTTCCATGCTGAATGCTACCTTTAAAGCGTGGCACTATTTCATTTCCTCTACCCTGCTACCGACCTATCACCATAGTGAGATAACTAGAGATAGAGTTCTTCTGAATTTTTGTATTCAGAATAATAAAACTATAAATGTAGGGATAATAATTCTTAAGAATATATTGACTACGGCGAGGAGTGAGACAAGTAGAGGTCTAGGACATCCTGGACTTATTTATATAATTTGCAAACTTTTTGGAGTGGAAAGTGGAGATGAAGAATGGGTTTATCCTATAAAACACATTAGTAAAAAGCTAATTTAAAGACTTATGAATGCCATGAAAAATGGATAACTGGGAGTAGAAGTTAAGAACCTTCTACTAGTAGAGATGTCTCATCTACAAGTTATGACCTTCCACCTTCTAGTTCCCCTACCCTTTCTGATTTAATGAATGAGTTGACCTTGCAGTGGAAGAGCATAGAATTGATAAATGAAAGGATTGGAGGTTTAGAACGTCGACACAATTACGATAGTGAGTACCTTCAAAGGCATTCAAATTTTTAGTTAGCTTATTATGAAGCTCAGGCCCGACACTACAGGGGTGAGCCTGATGTTACATTTCCTGAGTGCCCCCGGTATACTCAGTATCATCCCAATCTACCAGCTAATCAAGGCGATGAAGATATAGCTTGGGATTTTGATATTGAATGAAATTGATGTACTTCTGTGATCTTTTATAATAGAAATAGATTTTGTGTATTTGGACTTTTATTTTTATTATTACGTTATACTTGGATGATTTTAATTTTTGTTATAAAGTTAGTGTTATGGTTAAATGTGCATGTGTAGTTCAATAGATATTGAGTAAAATTGTGGATTGTAATGTGATTTTTATTCCGCATTTTAATTTTAATTATTTAGTATTGTGGTTGTGTTAGAAAATATTGTGCTTGTTTAATGTTTTAGTTTTATACTTATTTCAAATATTCATTACCCAGAAATTCCTTTAATGATTTATATGTGTAGAAAGCTTCCAATATTACAGACTAGGTGAAGTAGAAATTTTGAGAAGGCCTGCAGAAATTTCAGAATGATGAGAATGCCTACAATACTGAGGTATGATTTATATTTATAGTTTTTCTTTCCACCTGCATTATTTCATATTTAAAAATTTAAGTTTGGGGGAAGGAAGAAAAAGATTAACTATTAAATGTTCTCTATTTCAATCTTTTCAAAAATTATTTATATAATTTTATGTAGTGAATTTAATTCAGGTAACTATATTTTTGTAACTATTTAAATATTATGGCAGATTTAAAGAAATATAGCCTAGTCACCAGAGAAGCCAAAATCGAGGGCCACCCCGTCTCAAACTTCACCCAATTCAAACCTAGTGGCCACCTCACCTAAATGAGATGTTGGAGCCTCTCTGCCCTCTTTCTAAGCATCACATTGCACCCAAACATTGGCCATGACAGCCACCCCTCAGCCATTTTAATAAAATCTCACCTCCACAGCCATGGAGGGGTGCTGAAATTTTCTCAGAGAGAGCATCCCAAATCACTCACAGAGCTTCTTTGAGACCTCCTCAGTGCAATCCAACCATCTTTCCCCACTGATCCCCACTGTGGAAGCCCAAATTTGAGCTCAATTTTGAGCTCAAACTTCTGTCTAAAACTAGGACAGAGCTCAATCCACCTCCACAGTCCACAAAACTTAAATTACTTGTACCCACACCTTCAAAACATTGAAAGAAGAAAAAGTCCTATCAAATTCCCCTTCCATAGAGCCCATAGTATAGACTTTAATCAACACCTGAAATCGAGTTTGGTCGAATTCATACCTAGACCTTACACCACAGGAAGAGGCTCAATCCCTAGCCTCATTGGACTCCAAAGAACATGCCAAGCATCTCTGATTGAAGCTTCCCTTCTCAGAGCAAAGGTATTGAACTCCTCCTCATCCCGAGCCTCTTTTGATTCTCCATTTTTTTGGGCTTAATTTCATGGCATTTTAACTGTATAGATATGTGCCTCTAGTCTAAATAAGCATTTAAAAAAAAAAATTCATTCAATTTGGTTGAGATATGAGAGAGATATCAAGCCTTGAAGATGTACGATACTTGGGCTAGGCCAATGGGAACGATGACAGCGTCGTTCGATCAAGTGTGTATCGGATGAACGATCAAGATGAAGCCGGACAACGCTTCTTTACATGAACAGCGGGACGCGTGGCTGCTAGCGTAGACAGTGGCGTCAAATGGTAGCACGCGGCGTGGAGTTTTGGAGTTGCCTAGGATCCAATCAACGCCACCCGTTTAAATAGATAAATAAGGATTTAAATAATTCAAAAAATAACTCCTAATTTTAAAAATTCATATCTTGGTATAGAAAAATCACAAAAATAAGATAAAAATACACTCTTCCTCAGTGAATAGAGGAGAACAATGTGGAAATAATTTGAAGTCCATTTGAGGCAAGTTTTATTTTTAATTAATTAAACATTGTCTGAAGTCTTTTGATTCTCCATGCATATAGGCATTTCACCATGGCTTGAATTTTTGGCTTGTTATAGCCACGGTCAAGGGGAAAATTCCTTGAATTTTTCAAAGTCAGAGGAGACTTCTAGACAGAAATCCATATTTTTCAAGTTTATGCACATTGTTTGCTTAAATTAATCATAATAATTAACATGTTGCTTAGAAAAATCCAAGAAAATTTTGGAAAATTTACTATGACCAGAGAATCCCTTAAGAAAATTTCTCATGAGTCAAATCATTTGAAATGCACCTAATCTTCATAAACCTTAAATAACTAAGATAATTAATTTTGGAAAATATAAACATAAAAATGACTTGATTTTCTATCTCTACTATTTTCTAAGATCCATAGAACTCCCTATAAAAATTTTAAAGCACTTTGAGTTCATTTTATGGCCTAATTGATTTTTCAAGTTGAATACCTTTTTGGCACTAAAATGATTTTTAATGATCAAAATATAACTCAAAAAATTATGAAAAATTATTTTTGGAGTTCTCTATGATAAGAGGAATTTTATAAAAATAAAATGATATTTAAAATAAAAACTTCATTTTTAGCCTATTTTTAAATATGTAAAATAATTAAAAATTCATAAAAATCATAAAAATAATAAAACTCATGGGAATGTTCTAAATTGTTTTTTAAGCACTTAGAAACAATTGGAATATTTTTTCCTTATTTTTAAAATAAAGCTATGGTATTTTGAAGCTTAAAATATTTTTAAAGGTTAAAAAATGGATTTCCACTAAAATAATTCCAATAAATCAAAAAAAAATTAGAAAAATATAAAATTGCTTCCCTAGGTTCTCTGACCTTAGGGAGATTTTTCAAAAATGCAAAACGTAATTTTCCCCATTTAAAATAATTTATATTTAATGAATATCCATGAAATTAAAATAATTCTAATAATTCAAATAAATTTTAAAAAATCATGAATTTTTTTCAAATGGCTCTTTAGTCTAGTTCTAGCTCTAGTAAAAATTTCATGTGATTAAACTTCACCTTGGTTAATTTAGAAAATTTTCTTTGAAAAATCCTATTTTTTCATGAAATTATTTATATAAATTAAATTAAATTTTGAAAACTCACATTTTCTCCTCTGATGTCTTAATTGACCCATGACTGAGGTAGGATAAAAATTTCAAAGTTATTTGATTTGAATTTGACAAACTATGAAGTGTTAGAGCTTTAGGGGCAAAAGTGTAATTTTATGAATTTGGCATTAATTAACATTTAGACGTAATTCAAGGAGGGAAATGAGCAACATATGATCTTAATTAAATTGTTTGGAAGATTGAAATTAAAAGGGGATTAATTTGTAGAAACTCACCTCACTTTCCTAATTAAAAGGATAAATTAATAAATTTCTAAATTATTAAAATTAAAAGAACCTAGGACTTAGGGGTATGAATTTTGAAGTTAGTAATCAATCAATTTAATACTACTATTTAAGGTTCAAATGAAATTCAAATAATGAATCATGATCACCTAAAACTTAACATTTTCAAAACTAATTAAGACACTCACCTAGGTCTTAAGGGCTTAGTAGTGCTCTAAGTTAAATCAAGATTGATAAAATGAGGATTAGAAAAGAAAGCATAGCCAAAAGTTAAGCCTTTTAAAACACTGTAAGCTTAATCAGGACCAAAATTTGGCTAAGTGTTCCAAAAACACTAGCTTGCCCCCTTTAAGGGTCTTCATTCACATAATCATCAAAATTGAATTACAAATGATAATTACCCTACTCTTGGGGATATTTAGGACATCAATGTTCATTGAGCATTAGGGTGTTCATAGGGTGAATTATTAAGCAACATAATAAGTTTAAATGAACTCGATGCTTTTCACCAGGTGATAAGAGGGAAGCATGGACCTGCTTCTTCCTCGTAACCTGTTGGATACCTCAGAGGTCTACTAAACTTAATGTGTTTTGTTTAACAAAATCATCCTTAATCAAACTAATAGGGACCCACCAAGATATGACCTAGGGTTAGGTAGGTCGCCAAAACTCTACTTTCTTGCTTCATATAAAATGCCCTGACATGCATTTTGAGTTTCAGGTGATGGAAGGGGAAAACTCGCCAGGTACGCTTTTACAGTTTATAGCATCATCTTTCTTGTACTTTCATAATATACTTTTAATGTTAATACAAACCTGCATGCTAAACAATAGTGTCACCTTGCATGAAAACTAAAACTATCTAGATAGCCATAAAACCAAAAACCAAAACCAAAGTTAAAATCAACCAAGATAAAATTTACCGCCACAAAATTCAAAATATAAAACAACTCAAAATTTAATCACACACATTACACAGAACAACAACTGAAACTAAATTAAGACGTCTCTATTGGATGATCGGGAACCCCTCGGAGGAGGTAACCTACGGTTGCTGACGAGGCTTCCAACAATCTAAATGAAATTATGGAACTCATTAAGTTGAGTTTAGTAAAATCATTTGAACTATGTGAATCCAATAAAAAATAGTGGTGCCGGAATGAGAGAATCATGGGATCCTAACTGGTGTCGCTCTAATCAACTTTAACTTCCCTCCATAAAAATTTAAAGAACTTCAACTATAGAGCAGTCTGATTTGACACCTTAACTTAATAACTTAGAAAACTTAAACTCGCCACGACAAGGAACTTGGAGCTAGCATGGTGGGCAGCACGACCATCTTCAACAGTAAAACATGTCTTCCCCAGCTAAACTAATTTCCTTAGAGTTAAACAACCAAGCCATAGGATTTCGAGGTAGTCTGCTTATGCAACATAAATCCTCACCCTATCTTTAGGCCTTTGTACATCTCTGTTGTACAACATAAGCTCTTAGTCGTTTTAGGATTACGAGGTTGTCTTTTTTCCCTACCTAAATTCTCAAATCTTCCAGGCTATTTGTGCGATCATTCTTCACAAATGCAAACCCTAAATTAATAAATTTAGCAGGATAAAACACTTAAAATTTTCTCCTCAAAACTGAAGCCAAATAATAGGATAGACTGGGAAGGCACCAAGGTTCTCCTCTGGATCTACGTCATCCCCTGGTTTTTCCTCCTTTGGATTCAAAAAATAAAATGCTCCAAATTTGAGCCAATCCCATTTCACACCTCTTTGACAGATTTTATTGAAAAGTCCTTTCCTTTGAATTCCTTGAAAATAATATTTCTTGATTTTTATCAAGAGTTTTCTAAGATGACTTTGGTCATTTAAGATGTAATTAACTGTAAGGGCTTGCCCTTATAGGAAGCTTTTCTTGAACCCAACTTAATATAAACTCTATTTAATTCTTCATATTAAATAGGGGAAATTTTCGGCAAATAAAACGGTTTCGCAGACCAAACGGTCGTCATACCTTTCGTAGTTTATTTGATCAAGTCTCATCCACAAGTCTTATGTTTATCCTTCGGGATATATATAGATTTTGAGGTATAGCGTTCTTTCATTTAAACTATGAAAAATATGAGGTCAGTTTGATTTCATACTTTTCTAAACTTAAACATCCTTCAGAAGCGAGCGACGGGATTTCGATTCCGGTGGCCGACAACTTCTTACAGGCAACTCCCCCAACAAAAATAGATGAAGCCTGGAGCTGTGGTGAAATGCCTAGGCATGATTTCGACCAAGGCCGATTTTGAGTGTTGATCAAAGTCTGGTACTGCGGCCTGGTGATGGGGCTTCTATGGGGGATCTCCTCCTCTCACTCAAGGGATGGTGTGGGTGTAATTAAATTGGATCTGGTGGAGTCTAGAGGGATGTCTTGTTTTAGGCTTGATTTTGAGCTCCAAAATTGAGCTCAGGTTGTGGGTTTGAGAGCTTGAGAATGTTTGGATTGAACTCAAGAGTTCTTGAATAAACTCCGGAGCAATTTGGCAGAGTCTCCCTAAGGAATTTTAAGCTCTCCCCCCTTGGTTGTGGAGGGCGAGTTTAAATAAGGGGCTTGGAGGCTTCAATTGGGCCAAGCAATGGGTGGCTCTGGTTGCTTAAGTGGAGGGAAGAAAAAGGTAACAATCCAATTGGGGTAAGACAGCTTGGATGGGTTCAATTTTAGGTTTTACCCTAGGTGGGCCTCTTGAATTTGGGTTTTTCGGCAGCCAAGGTGGCTGGCCGGCTAGGGAGGGGTCACCATCTGACTCAGGAAGGCCAGGGCTTTATTTTAGTGAAGTCAATTGGGGTTGTCCATGTGTAAAGGTATTAAATTAAAATAGGATGGGGAAAGGGTCAATTTGGGTCAAGACATGCTTTGTGGTTGGGCTCACCCACCAAAGAAGGTTTGGGTGCTGAGAGAAATCAGGTGGTTCAGTTGGGTTAGCATGGTGAAGTCCCCATCCAAGTGGATTATGGCTAATGGTGTGATGAAGTGAGTCATGGGAGTGGTTAATCATGTGTGAGGGGACCATTAAAGAGGCTCCTCCTTTTGCCCAAGATAGCATGGTGACATGAGCATGACTCATATGGCTTGCATGTGGCTTGGAGATGGCTCCATGGCTTGGCTAATTTGCATGAGAAATGATTTTTGGGTTTACGTATTTTTGTGGAGTTTGTCATGAGATTTGATTTGGTGTTATGAAATGATTAATTTTGAGTATAGTTTGGTTTAATCAAATGGATGATGGGAGAAAATTTCATGTCATGTGGCTTTGGAATTGGGCTCTTTCAATTAAGTGTGGTGGGCTTGGGCTTTTAAAATTAGGGGTAAATGTTGGCTAAAATTTGTGTCAATTAAATGTTGAATTTTGTGTAGAGAAATTTCATGAGGAATTTGGAAAGAATGTCAAGTGATTTTGAATTGGATTGGAAGGCTAGTTTACTGGATTTAGACATATGGTCAAAATTGAGGCTTTTTTATTTGAGTAAAATTAAGCTTAAAATTAGGTCAAATTGAGCTTATGTTTAGTTTCCATTGGTATTAGGAATAATGAATTTTGGTTTGGAATTGCAATTGGGCAAGATTGGGGTCAACTGGGCCAAAATTGGGGCTAATTTGGGGAAATTGGGCCTTTAAGGGCAAATTGGGGCTTTTGGTCAAATTTGGTCAATGTGTTGGTTAAAAATTGATATTGTGATTATTTGTGATGTTTTTGGAATTTTCGGAATTTTTTTGAATTTTTGGGTCATGAGGGGTATTTTGGTAATTTTGGCAATTTTTGGGTATTTTTGGAATTTGGTGATTTTAGTCAATTTGGGTAGTGAGGAATGCTTTGAAATGATTTTTGGACAAATTTGAGTATTTTGGGTAATTTTGGGAATTTTGGTGAAAATTAGGGTTGTAGGGGTACTTTGGTGATTTTGGGCTAAAGTGGGCACATAAGCCATGAAGCCATGTAAAACCAATAGAAGCCATATCAGGATTCATTTTAGAAGCTCAATATGCTGGTCCTAACCCTCTTAGCCAAGGACTAGGGATATAGGTCCATCCATATGAGCTTTCCAAAATGAATTAGGAGACCAATTTTCAAGAGGTCCTAGGGTTTGGGGTGTGTGAAAAAATTGTAGTGTGTGCAAGCTAGCCTAACAAAAACCAGACCACCTAGAGTTAGTCCTAAAGTTTGACCATCCTTTAGGAGACTCCCCTTAAGCTCCTCCATATTGACCCCACCTACTAAGTGCTAGAGGTTAGGACCAACTTGTAGAACTTCGAGTTGAGCAAAGAAGAGTTTATAATTTCTAATTGTTAGACTTCCCTTTCTAGTCCTCTAGGAATAGTCAACAGGAAAGTCCTATGGCTAGACCCTAGGTTAGTAAAGAGGAAAACTAGACCTCAACCAATAATAAGGTCAACAATATTCTTATTAGATTGTGTGCTAGGCTAGGATTTAGGATTTTAGGTAGTCTTCTCAACGCCTCTATTTACTGTTCTCTATTGATTGTTTTTGCTAACCAAGCATCACTTTTGTGGTTTTTGGAGTGCATGTATGCTTGATATGTGTGATAGTATATTAGAGTATTCTTCTGTAAGGGATCATGCATATATACACACTTATATCATTAAAGGGGGAACAACTGATGATTTTTATTAACCTTTTTGTTTCAAGTGCCATTTAGCTTCTCCCAATAAAAAGGCAAAGCTCATTATACATTGCATTTTATTAGCTTTTCTGCTAAAGTTCTTTTCATGCAGTCTGAGTCCCTTTTCTCTTTTTCCTATATAGTTTTTAGAGTTTTAAAAAGATTATATATTATAAATAAGGTATAAACATGGGTTCCTAGACTCCAGGTGTACGAAATTATGTGACAGGAACAAGGAACCATTTTTCCTCAATTCTCTAGCTTCTTAGTTTCAAAAGTGAGTGTTATCATTTACCTACATGAATGGTACTCTATAACGATGCTTGTTTAACCAGATGTGGCTGTGATGTGTTTGGGAATGACGGGATCTCAAAAATCTTGACTAAAGTCCACGATGTTCTTTGTGTACCCCATCAACCTGGCCCCAAGATGAATATCAAGAATAAGAAGCTTGGAAATTACTAGCCCTTGATGACCGTCAATTGCATAGAGTATGCCCAGCAGTGTCATCATTGCTAAGTATTTAGTTTAATACCTCACCAACCCACATTTGCACTACATCCCACAATTGCATCATGGTCTTTTGAGTCCTGAGAAACTGATATCATAGGGCCCATTGATCCTCCATCTTTTAAAAGACATAAATTTATTCTTTTAACTACCGAATACTTCTCTAAGTTAGTAGAAGTCAACCCTTTGAGGAAGGTAAAGGCTAAAAACTTGCTACAATTTATCAAAAATAATATAGTGTATCGATTTCGTGTGCTGCAACGTATTATCTCTGATAATGGGCTAGCATTCAAAAACAATTAGATAAATCAATTTGCTCAACACCACAAGATTGACTGATCTTATTCAACTATATGTTATCCAAGAACCGAAGCTTTCAATAATACTTTAGTAAACCTCATGAAAAAGATCCTTCATGCTAATAAGAATGAGTGGCATGAGAAACTCTTAAAGGCCTTGTGGGCATATTGTTCAACATATCATTCCGCTAGCTCTACCCTTAACGGACTAAATTTCAGGTCCAAAGCGGCCCTCCTCCCTTAGAAGTTGAACTACCTTTGTTGCGAGTTGCTCTAAGAAACAACGTGAATGGTGATGAAAATATATGACTCATGTTAGAAGAGCTCGATAGCCTCGAAGGACTTAAGTTGTAGAATCAACAATACCTCGAGCTATATCGCGCCCAAAGTGCCAGAGCTCAATATAAACACGTGAGACCGAGGACCTTCATTGTTTGAGACTTGGTGCTAGTTCTAAAGTGCCCCATTGTCTCTCACCATCGAATACACGGCAAGCTCAAACCCACTTGGGAAGGACCGTTCATGATCAATAATGTTGAAAAAGGAGGAGCCTACTTATTAATCGATGCTACACATCTCATCCCATGCCTCTATCAACAGGTAATATTTCAAAAGAAATTATGCTTAAACTTTTCTTGCTTTTGATATACTCATTATACTTTATAGAAATTGATGTTCAACGCTTATTTATTTTGTAATCCATATTCTAAGAAATAATGAAAACACTCTTTTATGTTATATCTTATGTGAGCTGTTGTGACTACCTTAGGCCAGTTAAAAGATTATTCAAAGTTCATAATGATTACATGTAAGAGAATCCTTGTGTTTAACTTAATTTGATTACTGGTTTGCATTTAAGTCAAAGTGTAAGTCCCCTAGGGAGTCCTATACCTTGTGCCAGTGATAATCCAAATGAGAGAAACCATACCTTCCGGTGAGCCACTTCATGCAGGGTCTCAAATCAGAATACCCACTCATCATGAGTATGGTAGATATGCATGTTCCATTCATTCTGCATGAATGAGGAATATTTCCTTGTCCCACTCATCATAAATGAGTGTCGTGAATATCCTTCTAAGGATATATAATAGCTCAATAGCTAAGCATTTTCGGATAGATCATTATGATAGTTGATACACCTAAAATATATAATCTTTATGTACACATTTTTATACCTACTTTTAAAATATTACGCTTTAATGAAAGGTATTTGTGTGTTTGTCTTTTAGGTACAATCAAATGGATGAAAAATTGTGAAAGATGTGAAAAAGGATCAAATTTGGAGCAAAAATGAAGAAGGTGCAAAAATGAACTGTGGCGCCTAAGCGCCCAGGACTGACGCTTACGTGCCAGTTAAGCTCTATGTTGAAATGAGCTTTATGTATATAAATCTTCAATTGTTATCTTCTTTTTTTTTTGTCAATTTAACACATTTAGTTTTGGGAATACACAATAGATATATCTTTTCATACACTTTTACAGTATCTTTTCATATAACGTAACTCTCACTAATGACTTCTTTTGAGATCAATGTTATTTGATTTGGTTGAATAAAACATGAGTAATCCACATCTACTATTAAGACATTGGGTTAGATTTATTTCTTTCAGTACATGCATCTTGTTTTCTTATTCAACATTGTAATCTCTATTTACAAGTATAATTTAATCACTTATTAAAAAATTATTTAATACATATTTAATACAAAAATATATATTAATAATATATATTTAATATGTATTAATTAAAATGTAATAACTCTTA
>NEWO01000480.1:95686-114274 GCA_003013225.1 Phalaenopsis aphrodite
CATTTTCTTTTGATTTGATTGCATGTTTGCTTTGCCTTAGTTTTTGTGTGATTGTATGAAGTATAATATGGTATTCTTCGAATTTCAAGGTTTCTTTTATGAATTTAGTGTGTTGCACTGAAGCTACCCTCTAGCACTTAGGCTTCAAACCCTTGCTTCCATGCTTATAGAGTCATGATAGCACCTTAGCGTCAATTGAGGTTACACCACAACACATGCTCTATAGTGCCATAACACTGTAAAGCCATAAAAACTAGGCAGTGGTCAAACCTAAATGCCACACAGAAAAAAATTAGCATTTTCTTAATGATCGGGAAATCAAGAGCACGCCACAACACTAACCCTCAACTTCGCGGCGCTACATTAATTACTTTAGTGAAGGCCTACCAATTTAGGAGTGATTTGATGGTGATTTAACTATGTTTGATCAATTTGGACCCAGCAACCAAGCAACATAGTCCCAATATATATATATATATATATATAAGCATTGGTTCTCAGATTGAATTACAAACCTTTGGCTTTAGATTTCTTGATTCTTAGAACTCCATTCATCCATTTTTTTTCATTTTATTTCTCTCTTTCATCGAGAAAACATAGTATCAAGTTCACGAGCCAAAGGGGAGAAGATGGCTTTCGATCATTCTATGAAAATTGTTTCATGAATGAAGAAGCTCAAGCCATGTATGAAAATTCCCTTTTGCATTATAAGCTTGTACAAAGCATAATTGAAAACATCATCGTAGATTGTGATTGGGAGGACTAATGTCACTAATATTCCCGTCGTCTGTGATCTTCCGGTGGATGCCACAGAACACAGGGACAACAAAACCTTCGTAAGAGGCAATAGGCTTCTGTTTGATAGTGCACCAATCAATGCAATGTAAAACTTGTTGAACTACGCTATTGATTGATACACTATATTCTTGGATAATTAGCATAATTAATATGAAATATTATGTAATTTCACTAACTTAATTATGGAGTCTAATGCATAGAGCGGGTGGAGAAAAATATTAATCTTCGCACCGATGCTCTTACAATAGAATATAAAGCTTGATATTCCTACATTTATGTCAGGATGTTACCTAGCTTAAGTTTCAGCGAGGTAATAAAAGATAGAGCTGCATTGAATTATGCAATAAATAAGTAGTTACAAATCGATGTTGATCATGTTATTATGAGATTTATTTTGTATATGACTCATGGCAGCATGATAATTGAGATTGGCCCCCATCCCTCATTTATGCTGTGTATAATTATGGGAGCATTGGGAAATAAGGGAAAGGAGCAGATTTTTCCCAAGCATAAAGGGTCATGTAAGAGCTCAAGGGAATAAAATCTAGCTTCACCATAGGCTTTTACCTTTTGTTGTTCTCATTACATCTCTGAACAAGTGTCGGAGATTAAAGGAGATTTTACATCCCAGTGTTAGAAGGATGATTAGTCGGACAAGCCCGTTGGTTTGCATTTTTTCACCTTGAGCAACAACAACACTACCAAATTTGTATGACAGACAAATATTTACTTGGCACTTAACAGTTTAGTCGGGCGGGTAACATTGAGCCACTTCCTTATCAATTTTAATTAGAAATCAGTCATAGTGAGCCGACAATGGAAGGGGGTGACAATGATCATGATTAAAAAGGCTCTGATGATGATATGTCGACGAAGTTCTAGTGGTGTGGTTTATTGTTTTGTTTTTAGTTGTATTACTTTGGTGACAATTTTGTAGAAATTGAGTTTGAGGTTGTTTTTTATAGTTGCTTGAACTTATACTATGTTACTTATAGTGTAATGAGCATTTATGGTGATTATTATTTTATTTTTATGTGATTTATGTTGCCCTGTGTTTTAAGCATGTGTGTTTTTGTGTTCTTTATGAAAATGATTGCTTAACCATCCCCTAATGAAGAGCAACAACATGAAATGGAAAACGAATAAAACAAGTTACTCAAGGTAACATGATCGTAGTTGTTTCTTAACGAAGAATGTTAAAAATATTTAATAAAGACAAGTCTTACGAAAAGGTTGAGTTACAGGTTTTAATATTTCGTACATATAGGATATAAAATGCATGAACAGAATAGAAAGACATTTATCATTAATAAAAAGTGTGTGTGTGTGTGTGTGTGTGTGTGTGTATAAAAGAAAATCATTTTTTACTATAAAATGATATTAAGACTTAGTATTTATTCAAAGAAAAAATTACACCTCTGACATAGAAATGCAATAAAATGAGCACATTATACAAATTATTTACCACTTTAGAAAATAGACGACCATAACATTGATTTTTGTCCTTTTATTAACTAGTTATCTTGGATTTAGCTTCGTAATTGAAATGACATTAGGTCACATTGGCATCTTCTTGCTTGAAGGTTTGTAAGTATCATTTTCATATATGTCAAATTTTCTTGAAAACTCATCTGTGTTTATGCCACTTTCCCCTGCCAAAAAAGCTGGCGCTGAAGGGGCTTCAATGGACATAGAATAGCTGTTGAGCATGACAACCACTGTTATCATTGTAGGTCTTTGAGAAAAGTCATGTTGTGCACAAAGAAGTCCAATTTGAAAGCATCGCATGACTTCACTTCTCGGAAGAGGTTTTGCTAAGGTTGGGTCTACAATTTCTAGGACTGTTCCATTCTTCCAATTCTTCCATACCTTCTCAAAATAAATCAAAAGATGCATATTGTATAGAAAAGAAAAATGCAATGTGTTTGAGAGCATTGAAAGGAGATACAGATACATACATAACTTAAGAGGTCTTCAGAATGGTCATCATTAAAGAAACTCTTATTACTCCTTCCTGTTAAAATCTCTAAAACTAGCACTCCAAAACTAAATACATCAGACTTGTCTGAAAAATGTCCGTGCATTCCATATTCTGGAGCCATATATCCACTGCATCAAACTCTTGAGTTTATGACATTGGTCTTGAAACAGTAGTGAAAGTAGTAAAAATTTAATATTTTTTTTGAACTTACCACGTTCCAACAACATTACTTGTCTTCCCTTGACTCTCATCTCCTCGAAAAATTCTAGCCATCCCAAAGTCCGAAATTTTTGCATTCATGTCTACATCTAACAATATATTGCTAGCTTTAAGATCTCGATGAATGATCTTTAATTGGGAGTCTTCATGTAGGTAAAGCAAGCCACGGGCAATCCCTCCTATGATCTCGCATCTTTTCATCCAGTCTAGTAGCTTACTTTTTGTTGGATCTGTGTCACGTACAAATATATAAAAAATGTTGAGTCAAGACAATTTGATGATAATGACGAAAGGAGCCAAATCACTACACCCTATTTATATAAAAGAGTGATTGTAATGTGAAGTCGAATAGCAAGCTGAATATTTACAAGAGTTTTAAGCTTTGATTAAAAAATAAGTACAAAAAATATTACCAAAGAGAATTGTATCTAAGCTTTTGTTGGGCACATACTCATATATGAGCAACTTCTCTGTTTTTTCCAGGCAGACACCATATAGTCTTACAATATTTTTGTGATGGAGTAGAACTGTTAGAAACAGTTCATTTTTTAGCTCTTCAAGCCCTTGCCCAGATCCTGCTGAGAGCCTCTTGACTGCTATTTCTTGACCATTCGGTAATACTCCCTAAGAGAAGATCAAAACAATAAAAATGTTGACAAATATTTTTGGGAAGGAAAACATCTATAGAAAATGAAGAAAATACAAGTTAACATTTTACCTTGTAAACTGATCCGAAGCCCCCTTCACCAACCTTGTTAAGTTCTGAGAAATTTTCAGTTGCTACTTTAAGTGTGGGTAAATCAAACAATATAGTTTCAACCTTGGAAAACTCTTCAAGGTTAGCCTCGCCTACAAAAGAATACATTTTTTCTATATATATGTATGTATTGCTTTTGAATCATCATAAATTTAAATTTGACAGTTTTTGATAATGATGAGTTCCATTCTTAAGATATAGATAGTAACCTGAATAGCTCATTGTATTCATTCTTTACTGTTCTATAATATAAATATTATTATGTTCTATGCTTTGCAGTGTGGTGAAATAATAGTTTCATCTTCTTCTCTATTTCTATCTTCTTCTTCTTGTTGCCCTCACAATCCCCTTGCATCTTCTTCTTTGTTCTCAGTTTATACGGTATCATAGCTCCTTTTTTAGACTCCACCACCATGGATGATTCTGGATCATCATAAATACATGAAGTCCTTGTAAATCTTTGCATATCTGAAACTTCCATTCCACCTTCACTGAATATTCTGATCACCAAAGCCAACGGATTCTTGAGCCATATTTAAAATGATGCAAGGGATTCTTGAGATGTATTCTTGAGTCATATATAATCCATGGTCCCAAATACCTTATCCGCCGGCAACTATCAACTATGGAGACCTCAAATCATGATGATCACCAAAGCCAACGGATTCTTGAGATATATTTATGGATCAATTCAATCATCTGTCTCAACGCTTTTCAGTGATTCCAACACTATCACCGTCAATCCGGCATATACCACATGAACTAAGATAGATTAGAATCATGCGGATGCACTGTACTCAACAATTTATGCATCCATTTTATCTTATATGTTACATCAAGAGAGCTACAGTGAAATATGGCTAAACTTAGAGAGGATTTTACAATGTGCAAACTGGTATAGGGTTCTTCAACTCAAGAACAAATTGCACAGTATTACTATGCAAAATCTAACTATGAAACAATACTTAATGAAAATCAAAACCATAGTTGATAACATCTTAGCAATCAGATCAAAAATTGATATTGAAGATATCATACTTGAGATCCTCAAAGGGTTATCAGCTTTCTATCAAGCCTTTGAATCTACCATAAGAACTCAGCAAGCTCCCATTAATCTTGAAGAAATGTACGCACTTTTAACCAGCGAAGAAATTAATCTCTCCTTTGATTTGAAAGTTGAGATCACTGATTTGGACCACCAACTAGCCTTTTATACATACAAAGGTAAGAACAAATACTCTAAAGGCAGAGGAAGAAACACCCCAGCTCACTCAAAAAGAGGCGAAGGTCTTCATGTTACGCAAACCAAAATATCTGGATTGGTCTCTTGTTAAATAAGAAATAAACTGGGACATTTTTTTTCAAATTGCTAGCACAGATTGAATATAAATTATCAACCAATGATCTTTACAAATCCATCTACCTCCAATAACCAAATTACCTACAACACGTCATCCAAACCCTCCAACAAACTCGACTGACACATAGATTCTGGCCACGATCACGTTCAGCATCCAGAATCATATCAAGGTAACAAACGAATACGCATTGGCAATAGGAATACAGTTCCTATTCAACATTCAGAAACTGTTATTCTTCCCATCCCCACTCGTAAGCTAACACTTTCCAAGCTACTACATACACTTCAAATCTCTCATAATCTGATATCAATCTCTCAATTTGCTAACAATAATAACCGCATGATTTTCTTTGTTGCTGACAGAAACCAAATAATGAACCAGTTCACAAACCAGCTACCTTTTTAGGGTACCTACATAAATGGGTTATATCCAATTATCAATAATAAACAAGCCCTTGCATTTGTTACTGTTGTGAGATATGTACTTCCTGGCATAGAAATGAAACACAAAGAACACAAGCAAACACAGATCGTTTACGTGGTTCGATCCAACTGGATCTACGTCCACGAGAGGGAATCAATCAAATATTTCACTAAGGCAAAAGAAATGGAGAATACATAGCTTATACATAGAGATGAGCCCTCATCTTTCTTCTATGGCCTCCCTCTCAAGCGACACCTTGATATAAGGCCTCAAGATGCTCTCCTTCTCTCTAGCTCTCTAGCTATTCTCTCCTCCTTTGTGGTAGCTTAAGATCTTTTCCCTTGCTCTCCTCAGCCTCACACCCTCTCTATTTATAGAAGCAAGAGAGTGGTAGGTGGGAGGTAGGTGGGCGGTAGGTGAGCGGTAGGTGAGATGTGGTAGGTGGCGGTGCCACATTACAAAATTGCTCTTTTTACCTTAGTTCATTAATTGGAGGTCAAAATAACAATTATCCACCTTGACTTTCAATTGAGAAGCTTCGAAGTAAAGATTCCCTCCACCTGGCCTTTGAGAGGGCCTCAGCCCTTGATGAAGTTTACTAAGTCCAGACAATGTCTGAACTTAGCTGTCGGTAGCACCTTGGTGAGCATATCAGGAGGATTTTCTTCAGTAGGTATCTTCTCCACTACTATTGAACTCTTTGCGACGACATCTCTCACAAAATGAAGCTTTATATCTATATGCTTGGATCTTTAATGAAATATCTGATTTTTGGTTAGGTGAATGGTGCTTTGGTTGTCGCAAAACACAGTTATCACCTTCTGATGTATCCCAAGCTCTTCATCCATGCCCTTTAGCCACATAGCTTTCTTGATTGCTTCAGTCACAGCGATGCATTCGGCCTTTGTTGTTGAGAGGGCCACAACGGATTGGAGGTTAGACTTTCAACTGACTGCGATACCGAAGACAGTGAAAATGAATCCGGTCAGTGACTTTCTGGTGTCAATGCTTCCTGCATAATTGGAGTCCACGTAACCAATTACCTTTTCTTCTTTGTCTTCCTGCCTTTTAAAGAGTAGACCAAGGTTTGTAGTGTCTCTCAGGTACCTCAGGATCCATTTTAGTGCTTCCCAGTGAGTCTGTCCTGGAGTTGCCATGAACCTGCTTACAATGCTGACGGCGTAGGCCAAATCTGGTCTGCTGCAGATCATCCCATACATGATGCTACCAACCCCGCTGGCATAAGGGACACACTCCATGTACATTTTCTCATCTTCAGTCTCTAGTGCTTGAGAGTTTGACAATCTGAAGTGTTGGCCAATAGATGTTGCAACCTGCTTAGCCTCATGCATTTTGAACATTGCTAGAACCTTCTGAATATATGACTTTTGAGACAAGAATAAGGTGTCATTTTTCCCATCTCTAGTAATCTCCATCCCTAGGATCTTTGTAGCAGATCCTAGGTCTTTCATGTCAAATTCAGAATTGAGCACACCTTTGATCTTCTGGATTTCCTCCCTACTTCTGCTGGCTACTAACATATCATCCATAAAAAGAAGCAAGTAGGTACTTATTTCACCGTCTTGTCACTTCATGTACACGCAACTATCGTAGTTGCATCTAACAAAATCGATCTTTAGCATGAAATCATCAAATCGTTTGTACCATTGTCTGGGGCTTTGTTTCAGTTCATACAAAGTTTTCTTTAGCAAGCAAACTTTGTCCTTTGTCTCAAGTGTGCAGTACCCATCTGGCTGATCCATGTAGATGGTTTCTTCATGCTCTCCATGTAGGAACGCAGTCTTAATATCTAGCTGCTCTAATTTCAAATTGAATTGAACCGCTAGTGCTAAGACTTTCCTAATGAATCAGTGCTTCACGACAAGCGAGAAGATTTTGTTGAAATCGATTCCTTCTACCTAAGTGAATCCCTTTGCAACGAGTCTGGCTTTGTACCTGATCCTCTCAATACCTGGCGTGCCTTCCTTCTTCTTAAAGATCCACTTACAACCAACCACTCGTTTGTTCTTTGGTCGATCCACAAGTTCCCAGGTTTTGTTCTTCATCAGAGAAGCCATTTCCTCATCCATTGCCTCTTCCCACCTGAGTCTTTCCTTGCTCTTTAGGGATTCCTTGTAGTTGCTCGGTTTTGCTTCTTCTATCTCTTCGGCAACACTTAAAGCATATGAGATTATATCTGCATGGCCGTATTGCTCTGGCCGTCTGATAGTTCTTCTTTGTATGTCACTTACCAAGCTGTAGTCATCAGATCTTCTTTCTAGCTCAATCACTTGTTGTTCCTCTGTCACTTCATCCTGATCGTTCACAACAGTCCTTTGATCTGTCAAAGTTCATTGTTGTTGCAGCTCCACCTCAATTGAAGAATCCTTCTTGGTGATACTGTTTTTGGCAGCATGGCTATACAGATTCGTCATTTTGGACTCATCGAATGTCACATCTCTACTGATGATGCATTTCTGTTGATCTAGGCACCAGAGTTTGTAGCCCTTGGTTCCAGGTGGGTATCCAATAAAAATGCACTTCATGGCCCTTGCTTTCAGCTTATCCTGTCTAAAATGAGCATATGCAGTACATCAAAAAACTTTGAGATTATCATGGTTACCTGGTTTCCTGTACCACATCTCCGAATGTGTCTTCATATTGATAGCAGTTGATGGGCATCTATTGATAAGGTAGTAGACGGTTGACACGGCTTCACCCCAGAAACTTTTGGGTAGACCTGCATTTAGCAGCATGCACCTCACTCTCTCGAGAGTCTTGTTCATCCTCTCAGCCAGGTCATTCTGTTGAAAAGTGTTACGGACTGTCTTGTGCCTTGTGATGTCATTCCTCCTGCACAGCTCCTCAAACTACTCTGAACAGTACTCTAAGTCATTGTCAGTTCTCAAGTGCTTCAGCTTGGTTTCCATCTTATTTTCTGTGACAGTTAGTCAGTCACTGAACCTCTAAAAAGCTTCATCCTTTGATTTAAGGATGAAAACTCATACCTTCCTTGTATAGTCATCTATGATGGACATGAAGTATCTTCCTCCTCCATGAGTCTGAGTTCCGGCTGGCCCCCATAGATCGCTGTGAATATAGTCAAGGGAGTTCTTTGATGAGTGAGTTCCGGTAGAGAACTTCACCCTGGTGGCCTTCCCCAAAATGCATTATTCACAGAATTCCAGTTTGCTGACTCGATCTCCACATAACAGACTCTGCTTGTACAGTTCTTGTAAGCATCTTTCACTTACGTGCCCTAGTCTCATGTGCCATAGTCTGGTCCTGCCAGGTTCTGATTGAACTGCATTTGAGAAGTTACCAATCACGGTTCTTCCAACTAGTGAGTATAATCTATTCTTTCTGACTTATTTCATGAGTATGAGAGAACCTTTGGATACTCTGATACAGCCATTCTCTGCCTTCAATGAGTATTCACTTGACTCCAGCGTAGCTAGAGAGATCAGATTTCTTTTGAGTTCCGGGACATACCTGACGTGTTGCAGTATCCTTTCAGCTCCATCGAACATCTTGATTCTGATTGTTTCGCTGTCGACTAACCTGCAAGCTTTATTATCACCAAGTAGAACAGACCCACCGTTCTCCAGCTGCAGTGACTCAAACCAGTATTTGTGAGAACATATGTGGAAGGAGCACCCTGAGTCAAGGATCCACTCCTTGCTAAATTCAGATTCTGTGATCGCCAGAGCTTCAGCTGAATCATAGCCATCTGAAGCTACGCTTGCCTCTCCATAATCTCTGGGCTTCTCCTGAAAACTTTCCTTTCTATCCAGACAGTTCCTTCTAAAGTGTCTTCCTTGTGGCAGTGGTAACACTTGTTAGATCTCTTAGAAGACTACTTCTGCCCTTCCTTCTGGACATTGATCTGTTTTGATCACTTTTGAAGTCTTTCTTGCTCAATCTTCCTCTAACGGTCAGACTATCTCCGCTGGTTTCCTCTTTCATGTCGTGCTTCTTCTGGAGTTCTTTAGCTCTAATAAGAGATTGAACCTCCTCCAAAGTAATAGTCTGCACCCTTCTATAGAGTATCACATTCTTGAAATGCTCGTAGCTCTTGGGAATAGAGTTTAACAACAGTATTGTCTTGTCCTCATCTTCCACCTTGACGTCGATGTCCTCAAGATCGTCGATGATCTTGTTGAACTCGTCAATCTGCTCTGAGACGGATTTGTCTTCATGCATTTTGAAGGAGTATAGGCGCTGCTTCAGAAAGAGGCTATTAGCCAAAGACTTTGTTAGGTAGAGTACCTCGAGTTTGGCCCAAAGTGCTTGAGCCATTCTCTCCCTCGATACCTCCCTCAGAACTTTTTCGCCCAAGCATATGATTATCAAACTGTGGGTCTTGTCCAGTATGTCGATCTTCCCCTTCTCGGTCATGTCGACCGACAATGTCGCCGACCCTTGCAAGGCTTCTGCAACACACTGCTGAACCAATAGAGCTCTCATCTTTACTCTCCATAGCTGAAATCATTATTCTCGTTGAATTTCTCGATGTTGAATTTGGCGAAACCCATTATTGTGGCTTGATCCCCACTAACGTCTGAAATCCGCTCTGCTGAGCACCTATTGAATTCCAAGAGCTGTTGCGGCGTGCTTTGCATGCTTCTGTCGCGGCATGTGTTAGCTGTCGCGGAAATCCTTCTCCTTCGCGGACCGAACTACCCGCCTTCCTCTGCTCCTTTGCGGACAGTTCCTCCTCCGTCTCGCCGAACCGCACAGCTTGCGGTGCTAATCCAGTCGATTAAAGCTTCCACTGCTCACTGAATCTGTCGTGATTCTGCTTCTTGCAACGCGATTCGCTTGCTTTTCTGTTCGTGAATGCCGAACTCCTCTTCTTCGTCGCTGGCCTCGAACACCTCTAGCCAAGAAGTATGGATCTTCTCACAGACATCACCAATTGTTGTGAGATATGTACTTTCTGGCATAGAAATGAAACACAAAGAACACAAGCAAACACAGATCGTTTACATGGTTCGATCCAACTGAATCTACGTCCACGGGAGGGAATCAATCAAATATTTCAATAAGGCAAAAGAAATGGAGAATACATAGCTTATACATAGAGATGAGCCCTCATCTTCCTTCTATGGCCTCCCTCTCAAGCGACACCTTGATACAAGGCCTCAAGAAGCTCTCCTCCTCTCTAGCTCTCTAGCTATTCTCTCCTCCTTTGTGGTAGCTTAAGATCTCTTCTCTTGCTCTCCTCGTCCTCACACAATCTTTATTTATAGAAGCAAGAGAGTGGTAGGTGGGAGGTAGGTGGGAGGTAGGTGGGCGGTAGGTGGGCTGTATGTGAGATATGGTAGGTGGCGGTGTCACATTACAAAATTGCCCTTTTACCTTAGTTTATTAATTGGGGGTCAAAATAACAGTTACTACTCAAACCGACTTATGGCACCAACGGGTAGGACATGCAACTCTTATATTCTTCAACTGGTAGCCAAACAACAACTGCAACAAAATATTTTCAATATGTCATCTTTTTTCACTCTATCTATTTCTTCAAAAAGCCATCGTATGTCATTTATGAGTTCTAGTACTACTCAGTTTAGTATATTATCTTTAATTCATACAGGTGTCTGGGGTCCTTCCCCACAATTTCTATCGATGGTTACATATATTATGTACTATTCAATGATGATTTTACTAGATAAACATGAATCGATCCTACGATGTCAAAAATATAAGGTTATTACACATTTTATAAGGTTGAAACACCAAGTTGAACTTCAGTTTAATTATCGTATGAAGGTATTAAGAACCAACAGAGGAGGTGAATAGACTAGTGATTAATTCAAGACTTTCTTACCTTTGGCATCATCCACCAAATAAGTTGTCCTTACTCCTTAGCAAAACGACTTTGAACGAAAGCATGGTAACATTTTGGAGACTACCCGAGCTCCTCTACCTGACTAATATTTTCCTCATTCACTCTTGCTTAAGAATGTAAAATCATCCATATATCTTATTAACCGGCTTCCATAAAAAATTACTTTCAGTAAATCTCCTTATCAGCTCATTATGGAGCTATACATGATTACAAGCAACTAAAATCATATGGATGTGAATACTTTCCCTTGCTACCACCTATACACAGAAATAAACTTCAACAATGATGTTTATCTTGTGTATTTTTAGAAAATCCAGACAACATTAAAGGTTATAAAATGCTATGATCCTTCCAATGTTACGAAACTGGACTCTTGATATGTTATTTTCAATAAAATTATTTTCCCTTACAAACAAAATATCACACCTAATAACTCTACTAAATCAGCATCTCACTTGTCCTGCCCACACACTCTCATACCCATTTCTACCATTCACAACTCAACCTATAACACTATAATCTCTTTGACCCGACCAACTAAATATCATTTACCACCCAATCCTTTAACCTAAGACATACCAAATCAGCCTCATTCACCGCTCAACTACCGATCCGAGAACCTATCCATGGCTCAAACCTTTCTTCCTAACCTACAACCATTGCAACACCCCATGCTAATCCAATTCAAAACTGGGGCTCTACAGCCTAAGAAAATAATTAATCTCTTACATAATCCTATCTGACAATTCGAGCCTACCACATACAAGAAAGTGCTCAATTTTCACTGTTGTGAGATATATATTTCCTGACATAGAAAATGAAACGCAAAGAACACAAGCAAACACAGATCATTTACGTGGTTCGATCCAACTGGATCTACGTCCATGGGAGGGAATCAATCAAATAGTTCACTAAGGTAAAAAAAATGGAGAATACATAGCTTATAAATAGAGATGAGCCTTCATCTTCCTATTATAGCCTCCCTCTCAAGCGACACCTTGATACAAGGCCTCAAGAAGCTCTCCTCCTCTCTAACTCTCTAGCTATTGTCTCCTTCTTTGTGGTAGCTTAAGATCTCTTCTCTTGCTCTCCTAAGTCTCACACCCTCTCTATTTATAGAAGCAAGAGAGTGGTAGGTAGGAGATAGGTGAGCGGTAGATGAGCGGTAGGTGACATGTGGTAGGTGAGCGGTACCACATTACAAAAGTGTCCTTTTACCTTAATTCAATAATTGAGGGTTAAAATAACAATTTTCCACCTTGACCCTCAATTGAGAAGTTTCGAAGTAAAGATTCCCTCCACCTGGCCCCTGAAGGGCCCTTAGCCCTTGCTTGAGTCTACTAGGTCCAAACAGTACATGGACTTAGCAATCACGGTTCTTCCGATAAGAGAGTATAACCCCTTTTTTCTGACACCTTGTATGACGACACGAGGGCCTTTGGTTACTCTGATGCAGTCATTCTCTGCCTTGAACGAGCATCCGCTTGACTCCAGCGTACCTAAAGAAATCAGATTTCTTTTGAGCTCTGATACGTACCTGATATTTTTCAGTACTCGTTCAACTCTATCAAACATCCTTATCCTGATTGATCCACTTCCAACAATCTTGTAAGCTTTATTGTCTCCCAGTAGAACGGACCCATCATTTTTCTGTTACAGTGTCTCGAACCAGTCTTTGTGAGGACACATGTGGAAGGAGCACTCTGAGTCAAGGATCCACTCCCTGCAAGATTCAGATTTTGTGATCGTCAGAGCTTCAGCTGAATTATAACCATCTAAGGCTACGCTTGCTTCTCCAGAATCTCTGGGCTTCTCCTGAAAACTTTTTTTTATATCCGGACATTTCCTCTAAAGTGACATTCTTTGTGGCAGTGGTAACACTTGTTATATCTCTTAGAAGACTGCTTCTGTCCTTCCTTCTGGACATTGATCTGCTCTGATCACTTTTGAAGTCTTTCTTGCTCGATCTTCCTCTAACTGTCAGATTATCTCCACTGGTTTTCTCTTTAATGTCGTGCTTCTTCTGGAGTTCCTTAGCTCTAATAAGAGATTGAACCTCCTCCAAAGTAATAGTCTGCGCCCTTCCATAGAGCATCGCATCCTTGAAATGCTCGTAGCTCTTGGGAATAGAGTTTAACAACAGTAGTGCCTTGTCCTCATCGTCCATATTGACGTCGATGTTCTCGAGATCGTCGATGATCTTGTTGAACTCGTCAATCTGCTCTGAGACGGATTTGTCTTCATGCATTTTGAAGGAGTATAGACGCTGCTTCAGAAAGAGTCTATTAGCTAGAGACTTTGTCAAGTAGAGTACCTCGAGTTTGGCTCAAAGTACTTGAGCCGTTGTCTCCCTCGACACCTCCCTCAGAACTTTATCACCCAAGCTCAGGATTATCAAACTATGAGCCTTGTCCAGCATGCCAATCTTCTCCTTCTCGGTCATGTCAGCCGGCAATGCCGCTGACCCTTGCAAGGCTTCTGCAACACCCCGCTGAACCAATAGAGCTCTCATCTTTACTCTCTATAGACCGAAATCATTATTCCCGTTGAATTTCTAGATGTCGAATTTGGCGGAACCCATTATTGTGGCTTGATCCCCAATAACGTCTGAAGTCCGCTTTGCTAAGCACCTACTGAATTCCGAGAGCTGTCGTGAAAATCTTCCTCCTTCACGAGATCTGCCCCTTCGCGAACCGAACTACCCGCCTTCCTCTGCTCCTTCGCGGACAATTCCTCCTCCGTCTTGCCGAACCGCACAACCTGCGGTGCTAATTCAGTCTATCAAAGTTTCCACTGCTCACCGAATCTGTCAGGATTCGGCTATCTGTGACGCGATCCGCTTGCTCCTCTGTTCGTGAATGCCAAACTCTTCTTCTTCGTCGCTGGCCGCGAGCACCTTTACGCGGACACCTCTAGCCAAGAAGTATCGATCTTCCCATAGACGGCGCCAATTGTTGTAAGATATATACTTCCTGGCATAGAAAATGAAACGCAAAGAATACAAGCAAACACATATCGTTTACGTGGTTCGATCCAACTGAATCTACATCCACAGGAGGGAATTAATCAAATAGTTCACTAAGGTAAAAAAAATGGAGAATACATAGCTTATACATAGAGATGAGCCATCATCTTCCTTCTATGGCCTCCCTCTCAAGCGACACCTTGATACAAAACCTCAAGATGCTCTCCTCCCCTCTAACTCTCTAGCTATTCTCTCCTCCTTTGCGGTAGCTTAAGATCTCTTCTCTTGCTCTCCTAAGTCTCACACCCTCTCTATTTATAGAAGCAAGAAAGTGGTAGGTGGGAGGTAGGTGAGGGGTAGGTGACATGTGGTAGGTGAGCGGTACCACATTACAAAAGTGTCATTTTACCTTAATTCAATAATTGAGGGTCAAAATAACATTCACACTGGAAACAGCCCATGGAAGATGAGTTTCAAGCGCTACAAAAAACACAAAACATGGAAACTTCTTCCTCATCCCACCAACCAAATATTTCTTGAAAATAAATGGACCTATCGAATCAAAAGGAAAGCTGATGGGCTTGTTCACAAATACAAAGCTCATTTAATTGCCTTTTGTTATCAACAATAATCATGTTTAAACTACACAGACACATTCAGTCCAATCGCCAAGATTCTTAAGATACAATTACTCCTTATTATTACTCTTCATCATCATTAGAAAGTCTTACAAATGGATGTATCTAATGAATTCATCATGAGACACTTCAAGAAACAATTTATATGCATCAACCTCAAGGTCACATAGATCCTCAATACCTTTCTCAAGTATTACTTTTACAGAAATCATTATATGGTCTTAAACAGGTGCCAAGGCAATGGTTTCACACATATACCAATCACATCATCAAATTTGGTTTTAGAGTAGGAAATGCATATTCATTTTCTTATACCTACCATCACAACACGAATATTCTCTATCTATTGTTTTATGTGGATAAAATCCTTTTAACAAGGGACAACTCGCGGCGGACTCAACAACTTAAGCAAGACATAAAGCATACATTCTCCAGGAAATTTTTGAATTATTTTACCACATTTCTCAGTGTTAATATCAAACATACTCCATATGGTTATTATCTTAATCAAACCAATTATGCCAAGGAAATTCTTCATCCTGTAGGCATGAGTGATTGTAAATCTCTGCTCAATCTGCAAACCATCTCCACCAATATAAGCATTGAATCTCAAGAACCTTAAACCAATCCACATCTTTACAAGCATTTAGTTGGATTGCAATCCGAACGGACATTGCATTTGTTGTAAATACCCTTTCTCAACATCTTCAAAAACCTCTTCAACTCAACTAACAAAATCTCAAACGTCTTCTCCAATTCATTAAAGGAAAATTACAACTTGGTATACCTTTTCAAATTGGCCCCCTATTACTTCACACTTACGCCGATGCCAGCTAGACTAGTGATCCAACTGATGGGAAATCAATTACAGACTTTTTTACATTCCTCGGGCCAAATTTACTATCATGACATGTCAAGAGCAACCAATTGTTGTAAGATCATCAACCGAAGCAGAATGCAGAGCAATAGCATCTGTAGCCACTGAGTTATCTGGTTGGGATTGCTTTTCCAAGACTTTTCTATAACTCGTCAAGATCTCACAACCATTTATTGTGATAATATGTTCGCCATGACAATTGTTCACAATCCTGTATTCCACACCCGCACAAAACATACAGAGATAGACTATCATTTTATCCAGGATTAGATGAAGTTGAATTAAATTATTTTATCATATCCACCTTCTGAAGAACAAACAACTGATATATTCACCAAAGCGCTTTCAACCTCATGGTTCCACAAGCTTAGACACAAACTAACATTATCTACTACAGACAATGTTAGTTTGATGGGGCATAATAAAGATGATTTCCATTCTCAAGATATGGGGTCCAGAATAACCCCAATAGCTCTCAGCATAATTTTACCACATTATATATTTACTGTTCTCTAATATAAATACTTTGATGTATCTATACTGTGCGGTGTAGTGAAATAATATTTTCTTCTTCTCTTTTTCTATCTTCTTCTTGATGCTGCTCTCACAATCCCCTCGCATCTTCTTTTCTTTTCTTTGGTTTACAGTTTTAAGCTACTTTCATTTTCATTTTGTTATAGTAAATTTCTAAAATACATAAACCTGAACATTAGCGCCAGGGAAATCTTACCGGGTTGCTTTCTCCTTGGTTTTCTTCGACACAACCAGATGCTAATTGTGGAAATTAGAACAATTGCAACTACTACAGGAACTGTGATTGCCACAACAGTGCCCACTTTACTGCTTCCTGCATTATGATGTTAAATTTATTAATTGAAACAAGGTTAGAAAATATATAGCAAAACAAGCGATTATGGTACAAGAAAATTGTAACCAAAGTACCCGTTCCAATGATTAATTATACTTATTTTGAGTTTTTATAGAAAGAATTAGGAATGAATGGGTAGAGAGTAAACTGCCCGAAGTGGTCAAAGTGGAGTTGTGGCATTGAGACTACAGTTGTCTAATTCTTTTCGGGGTCAATTGGCTGATTTTTAGTTATGCTGAGGTCAATATAAATATATTAGAATTGTATGGTATGTATGTAAATCACTTTAATTTGCTTTACATTGTCTCATCTATAACTGTAAGAAAAATTTGATGTTTGAGGTGAATGCGAAAAAGTGAGAAAGGTAGAGATAGATTACTAATCCTATATGATTGTATATTACACTAAATGTTTTCTAAACTGATTTTTATTTTACAGTGACTAAATAAGTTCAAAAATTAGTTATTAGAATATTAGCTGATATGCTGAAACGTAAGTCTCTAGCAAAGAGGAAGAAATTTCCTCAACCACTGAACTCCAAACGGAGCAAGCCAACTAAAATTCAGCACAGCAAAACATGTTTTTAGGATATAATTGAAACGTTAGAGCATTATAGCCTTTTTTAGGCATTTAGGTGGGGCTATGATGAAAATCGGAGTAGGAAGTAGTCTTTTACATTTACCAGAATGCTTTACAATAAGTAAATAAAGCCAAGAAGTACTATGTTAAAACAATGAAAGAATAAACTATGCAAGTATCGTCCCGAAATCACAGGTGAACTTTACTCTACTGGAAGAGAGAACATAAACTCGTTTCTTCGGGGCGTGGCCCTCAACAGAAAATTAAAAAAAAAATAGTCATACCAGAACAATTAGCTTAATTAAAACAATTAGAAAGAATTGTAGAGCATAATTCACATAGGCTAACGACTCCATAATATATTGATTCAAGTAAAGGCTACGAAGAATAGTCAAATTTTGTTATAATTATCAATGTCCACGGGTCCTACTCATACTGTATGACTCTTGAGAGTTTTTAAATCCATCTATCAATGTAATTACTTTTTTTTCTTTTTTTGTTTCATAATTTGAAATTTTTTCTATTTGGTCCTTATTAATAAGTAAATGAAAGTACAGTGACATTTTATTTACTTAAAAATCTGAAACTAAACTAGTATAAATGGGAAAGATTGTAAGACAAACATCCAAGTATAGAGAATACGGGGCCTAGAGTGCTAAAAAATAATTATTTATTTAAAATCATTTAAGAAATATAGCATTTTAAAATAGATAAAATTTCTTCCCAATCATATAATCTCTGGAGCTGTATTACCTCCATGAGATGAATCTGGCGTAGGCCGGGTAGTATTTGCCGTGGAAGACCCATTTGTAGGCGACAGTTGCTCGGCCGAGACAGTTTGAGTGTTATACATGAAAACCTTGATGTTTGAGGTGATGTCGGGAGCGTAGAGGAAGTTTTGGCTGGAGTAGCGGAGTAGGCATAAATCATACCATATGCTGGCGCCCTTTTGGTTTGGGCAGAACTGCTGGATCTCTGTTATGGCGGTGTGGATGCAGGAGCGACAGCTGAAGATATCGGTGTCACCACGGCAGAGGATAAGGCCGGTAACGCTATCGGGAATGCTGCCTGTTGTGAAAGTGGCGAAGCCTGTGGCAGAGGCGTTGGAGGAAAGGGTGGAAAGAAGGACGTTGAGGTTGGAGCTGTAGGTACTGTCAGTGGAGAAGTTTCCTGTGCTGCCGCAGAAATTGTACAGTAAGTCTGCTGTTGCCGGAGAGGCGAACAAGGATAGGAGAACGAGGAGGAGGAAAGCCAGGGAAGTGGGACTGCTC
>NEWO01000480.1:128243-170613 GCA_003013225.1 Phalaenopsis aphrodite
GTCAATTTGGGCATGTTGGGCTAAACTTGGGTCTAGGTTGGGCTAAGTGCAAATTGATTGTTGAGAATGGTCTATAGGAAATCATGAAGAGTTCAACATAAATTGGGTGTCAATTTTGGGGTTAGGGCAATCAATTTGGTGGAATTTAGATGTATGGCCAATTTGGGGCAAATTTGGGAATTTTTGGACTTGGGTTAAAATTGAATGCAATTGAGGCTTCTCCAAGGCCAATTGAAGGTCAATTTTGGTGTATAGGATTGTTAGGAAGAGTTTAGGATTCAAATTAGGGGAAATTTGGGCCAAATTGATGGACATTTAAGGTGAATTTGGGAAAATTGACTCTTTAAAGGCAATTTGGGGGTTTTGGTCAAAATGGTCAAATTGGCCAAATTTGTTTCAATTAAAGGGTCCAAATTGGTTTTGGAGACATTTGGAGTGATTTTAGAGGTTTTGGGAAAGTTTGGGGTGCCAAGGGTATTTTTGTAATTTTGGACATTTGGTAAATTTGGAATTTTTTGGTAGTTTTGGGCAACTTGGGTATTTTGAAAAGGTTTGAAATGATTTTTGGACAAATTTGGATATTTTGGGTGGATTTGGAAATTTTGGCTAAATTTAGGGCTTTAAGGGTATCTAGGTAATTTGAGGGATTTTGGGGCAAAAGCCCCAGTTGGATATTTTTGGTAGAATTGGAGTGCCAACCACCATATATGAGCCATGGACCAGTGGAATCCCCATTTGGGTTTTCTATGTACTAGTCTTAGCTAAACCCTAGCCTAGGGCTAGTGGGTTTAGGGGATCATCTACATGAGTCTCCCAAAGATCAAAGGATCAAAGTCAACAAATACTGGGTTTAGGGTTGTGAGGGATTGTGAGTGAGAGTGAGTGTAGTGAGTGAAAGTGAGTGCCTTAGCCCCAGAAAAGCACCCAAAGTTAACCCTAAGGTCAAATAGTCTTATGGGAACTCTCCTTGAGCTCCCCCATAATGACCCCACCTACCAAGTGCTAGAGGTTATGACCAAGATGTAGAGCTTCAAGTTGAGTAAAGAAAATGGTATAATTTCTAATGGTGAGGGTTCCTTTTGTAGTTTTATAGGAATAGTCAACAGGAAAGTCCTGTAGCTAGACATTAGGCTTCTAAAGAGGAAAAACTAAACCTCAACCAAAAGTGAGGTCAACAGCCACAATTCAGCTTTCATAGTGGATGCTATGGTAATAGTCTGCTTTGCACTTTTCCATGAAATTGCTCCTTTAGCAAAAAGAAACAGATAACCAAATAATGATTTTCTGGTATTAACACATCCAATAAAATCTAAATCTGAATATCCTATCACTTCAAGATCATTAGATCCTCTATAAGTGAGCATGTGATGTTTTGTTCCTTGCAGGTACCTAAAAATTTTCTTTGCAGCTATCCACTGATCTATTCCTTGATTACTTTAATATCTTTCTAACATCCCAACAAAAAAAGCTAATGTATGGCCTAGTACAAATCTGAGCAGCTTCCAACAATTGATGCATAAGGAATTTCTTTCAATTATTTACGGTCTAAATCACTCTTTAAATATTGCATATGGCTGATTTTGTCTCCTTTTGAATTGAAGCAACACTTGCAGAGCACCCTTCCATATTGAATTTCTTAAGAACTCTATCGATATATGCTTTCTGAGATAGTCCTAACAATCCTTGAGATCTATCACAAAATATTTTAATTCCAATCACATAAGATGTCTCGCCCATATCTTTCATTCCAAAGTTCTTAGAGAGATAATTCCTTTTTTCATGCAATAAGCCAAGATCATTAATAGCCAGCAAGATATCATCAATATGCAGAATGAGAAATATTATCCGGCTCCCACTGACTTTCAGTTATATACACCGATAAATAGTGCTTTCTTTAAATCTAAAGAAANTATGGTAATAGTCTGCTTTGCACTTTTCCATGAAATTGCTCCTTTAGCAAAAAGAAACAGATAACCAAATAATGATTTTCTGGTATTAACAAATCCAATAAAATCTAAATCTGAATATCCTATCACTTCAAGATCATTAGATCCTCTATAAGTGAGCATGTGATGTTTTGTTCCTTGCAGGTACCTAAAAATTTTCTTTGCAGCTATCCACTGATCTATTCCTTGATTACTTTAATATCTTTCTAACATCCCAACAAAAAAAGCTAATGTATGGCCTAGTACAAATCTGAGCAGCTTCCAACAATTGATGCATAAGGAATTTCTTTCAATTATTTACGTTCTAAATCACTCCTTACATATTGCATGAGGTTGATTTTGTCTCCTTTTGAATTGGAGCAACACTTGCAGAGCACCCTTCCATATTGAATTTCTTAAGAACTCTATCGATATATGCTTTTTGAGATAGTCCTAACAATCCTTGAGATCTATCACAAAATATTTTAATTCCAATCACATAAGATGTCTCACCCATATCTTTCATTCCAAAGTTCTTAGAGAGATAATTCCTTGTTTCATGCAATAAGCCCAGATCATTAATAGCCAGCAAGATATCATCAATATGCAGAATGAGAAATATTATCCGGCTCCCACTGACTTTCAGTTATATACACCGATAAATAGTGCTTTCTTTAAATCTAAAGAAAATGATGGTATCATTGAACTTAAGATACCATTGTCGGGAAGCTTAATTAAGTCCATATATTAATTTCTTAAGCTTACACACCATGTGTTCTTTTCCTTCAATCAAAAATCCTTTAGGATGACTCATGTAGACCTCTTCATCTAAATTCCCATTCAAACAGGCAGATTTTACATCCATTTGGTGTAACACCAAATCATAATGAGTTATTGATGCCATGATAATTCTAAATCAATCTTTCTTAAAAATTAGAAAAAAATATTTCTTTATAGTCGATGTCATCTTTATGAGTGAAACCTTTGGCAACAAGTCTCGTTTTACATCTTTCCATATTGTCATTCGAGTTGTGCTTAGTCTTAAAAACCCATTTACACCCGACTCTTTTACAATCTTCAGGCAATTCAACGACATCGCAGACTTTGTTGTGATCCATTGATTTCAAATTATCTTTCAATGCATTTAACCATTTAGTAGAATTTGAATTTTTTATGGCTTGTGAAAATGAAATTGGATCTTCACTGATTCCCAAGTCAAATTCAGAGTCATGTAGATAAAATACATATTCATCATATAATAGATTGTTCTTATCGTTGAGACTTTTTAGGTACTACTTCATGTGGTTCATCTAATGCAGGTTCATAAGTTATAGTTTCATTATGAGATGTTTGATTATTTATTAGTTGTTCCTGTAAGTTGTCAGACTATTCAATAACTATTGAATTAACAACTTGAGATGAAATTTTGTGTAAATGAACTTGAACCTTTATTTCTTGGATCTCCAGTTTACGTGGTTTAAAATGCCCACTAAATTCACCATTTTTAATAACTTAACATTTTTAGCTTCAACACTTCTTGTAACTTGGTTAGGATAATAAAATCTATGCCCTTTAGATTTTTCTGGATTAATAATGAAGAAACAACTGGTTGTTCTTTAGTCCAGTTTATTTTTCATGTGGATTATAAATCATTATTTCGATTGGGCAACCCCAAACATGCAGGTGCCTTAAACTAAGTTTTCTTCATGTCCACAGTTCAAAAAGAGTCTTTGGAAGTGCCTTTCTAAGAATCCTATTTAACAAATATGCGGCATTCTATAAAGCATGCATACACAATGATGAGGTTAAAGAATAATTATTCATCATACTTCTAACATTTCTATTAGAGTACAGTTTCATATTTCTACAACATCATTTTGTTGTGGTGTTCCTAGCATAGTGTATTAAGCACATATGTCATTAGTTTGAAGGAATTTAGCAAACAGGCTTGGACATTGTCCAGATTCATTATAACTTGCATAATATTCACCACCTCTATCAGACCTGATAATTTTCACTTTTTTGTTTAATTATCTCTCAACCTCAGTCATAAATACCTTCAAGGCATCTAGTGATTAAGATCTTTCATGCAATAAGTAGACATACCCATCATGTGAAAAGTCATCAATAAGGGTGATAAAATACTTTTATCCACCAAGAGATGAAATATCAAAATGTACACAAACTTTATTATGTATAATTTCATGGAGTTGTGTGCATCTTGTGACAGCTTTCTTAACTGTGTATTTTATGTGTTTTCCTTTAATACAATCCATACAAATGTCAAGATCAGTAAAATCCAAATCATTAAGGATTATATTATGTACCAATCTTTCAATTATTTCCTTAGATATATGACCCAAACTTTTATGTCACAAATAAGTTGAACTTTCATTCATGAAAACACATTTAGTACCAACATTATGAAACAAGATCTAAGATTCTTAGCAAAAAGATTATCAAGTTTAAGTTTATAAAGACCATCACAAAAAATATTAGAATCAATAAGATAATTGTGTTTAAATAAACTTAAACATCCAATCCCAAATTTAAAAGAGTATCCAAAAGAATCAAGTGTAGACAATGAAATCAAATCATGAGAAACAAATGGGATATAAAGTGTTTGAAAGAGGTCTAATTGATGTCCAATATCTAAAATCAATCCATAGGTTCTAATGGTTTCATTGAATCATTCACTTGGTTTCCTATGAAAACATACTTTTCATTTGGGTTTATGGTATGGGTTGTAAGAAATCCCTGCATAATATTAGAAACATGAGTGATACAACAAGAATCAATCCACCAAGTTTTATATGGAACTTTTGCCAAATTTGATTTGAAACATACAAAAACACAATGTCTACCTTTATTTTTTAACATGCTTTTTCATTTATGACACTCCATTTGATAGTGTATAAATTTTCTATAAAAAATGGCACTTAATTTTCTTATGTTCCTCTTTGTGAATTGGTGCAGATGACACAATAATCTTTCGAGGTCCTTGTTTGCCCTTTCCATTCTTCTTTTCAGATTTCTTTACAACTCTTCTTTCATGACCCATAAGATTAATAAATTGATTTCTTTCTTTCTTAAGCCTTGCTTCTTCTTGAATAAGCATACATTTTAGTTTAGTCGCATTCCATTTATCTTACATAGTGTTATAGTTCATTTGAAATTGACAATTTTCAAAAGGCAAGGAGTTGATGATAAACTGCACAAGCATATTTTCATTCACTTTCATTCTCATGGTCTTAAGTTTTGTTGCTATGTTCTTCATTTTAATGACATGCTCATGCATAGTACGAGAACCAACAAATTTCATGTTGGTATTCTAGCAAGAGACTTATCAACAGAGTTAGACTCAGAATATTCCTCAAAAAATTTCTAGAATTTCTTAGCACTTCTAGTGTTAGAAATTTTACACTTTATGTTGTTTGCTACAGTCATTCGCATAAACATTAAGCTCTATATGTTTGATTTCTCCCAAGCTTTATAGAAAGATTTCTGCTCTGCACTGTTAGAATCAGTAGGAGCAGGGGGCTTCACAGTCGTGAGTGTCAAATCTAGATCCAGAATACCAAGGTGAAACTGGACTTGCTCACGCCATTCATAGAAATTAAGCATATTGAATGTTTAAGAAGATGTAGCTTGTGAATGAAGAGAAACGGGAGTAAATACTACAAATAAATAGAACATGCTCATACATCAACGCTTTGAGTATTAAGCTTAAATAAATATTCATATCCAATCAGATTAAATGAATACTTTAATGGGGTATTGAAAATCTTCTTTGGGTAATATAACAATGCACAATAATAAACATAATTGATGCTTGAATTATTAGTTTAACATAATTGACAATTGTTTATACTCAAAATAAACATGTCTATTATATTTAGATATATAAACATATCTAACTAAATATATAAATATGTCACAATCATATTCAAATATTATAAAATAAATTATCAACCATTGGGCAATCCACATATATTTTACAATAAATGAATTTCAATATATTCATAATGAAATTAAAAAAAAAATGTTTCATAATAAGAATCACATACTTCTGAGTAATTAAATTTGTTAATTTGACATTTATTAGACATACTAATTTGGTCACTTTTGTGACTAAAAAATTAAACATAATATAGACATTAAATTAAAAATAATTTTCCAATTCACCGATTAACTTTAGTGATCTAATTCCAAGATCTAAGTTACTGCAGAAATTTTATCAATTAACATAAATAAAATTAAATGAAAAATCACAAATTCAATAATCGAGTCCTCTGATACCACATTTTAGAATTTTAAAATTTATAAAATATTCAATTTCATGAGCCAAAATTCATAAAATACATAATGACCAAGATCTTTGAATTCATGATTTTCACATACCCATAAATAAGATAAACATACATGTATTCATGATTGTAGAATTTGATCTGAACATCTGGAATTTCTCTCTCTATTCCTTATTACATTTTGTACTTTCTAACGGAGAGAAGACACATTTTTGTATCGGAAGAGAGATGGCTCCTCTTATTTATCCGTTATTAATCATCATTCATCAGGGTGACTACTGACCAATAGAATATAGGATAATTTATTTTAATTAATTAAAACGAAAGGATGCAGTGCCTATTGGGAGGAAACATGATTATTTTCTTTTTAATTAATTAAATATTATTATTATTAAAATAAATAACGGTGGGTCACGCAAGTAAAATAATGAAAAACTAACAGGTATCACATATAGATAATGTATGTTTGGATTTAGGTGTACTCAAATGTATTTAGATGAGGAAATCTTAAGTAAACTCTAAGTAACCCCAATTCCAATATATAAGTAATTTTTTTTTTCAAAATTGCAGCAAATAATGTAGGGATAATTCCGGAACTTGTTATAAATAAATAAAAATTGCAAGATGTATACATATACCACTCAATTCTTATGCATGCACATATCTATCATCAGTATTTTACTTTTTACATTTATATCATGTAAAGCTTTAATATCACATGGGCAAAACTATCATTTGAATATATAAAGGAAGAAATACACCTTTTAATATGTGCTGGCATGTACGTAAATTTGAGGTTAAAATGTCACATATGCAAATACATAGGACTTAAGTGGCAAGTATGTAAATTTTCTTATTTTTATTGTGTTATGAAATATTTCGACCATATAAAGGTAAAAACTAAAATTTTGATAATTGATGCTTAAATACATAAGATTGGATGATATGTATATAAATGCCCCATAAAAAATAAAAATAACGATTGGTAGTGCCGCATGCTTGCCTTTTTTAAGATAACGAGCTATACGACCAACTGGTAACTGAAGGCCCGCCTTGCTGCTCATCGATTTCGGCTTCTTGGAAGCTTCGGAAGTTGTCTTTTTCCCTCTACCAGCCATAGCGGGCTTCTTGAAACAGACAAGTTCTTGTTGGTGGAAACCAAAAATGTGAATTTTGAAGCTTATGTACTATTTGTAAGATGTAATGGTATTTTGGACCAATCAAGGTCGACCACACGGATCTTTATTGACGGTGGCATTCGACCAGAGGGCATACCCGCCGGATATCTCGCTTACGCTGGAACAAACAGCAATTCGAGTAAGAAAGGTTATTTCTAAAATTTATATGTTGAATCCAGGAAATACGCCCATCTTATGGGCGGAGAGTACAGTCTAGAACACTAAAAGAATGTCTAATTTTTATTCATGACATGGTTCTCCTATTTTTAAGCATAGGTCTCTTACAAAATTACATATTAGTTCCCATATCATTAAATTTTAAGGATAATATTTAGTAATTACAAAATTATTTGAATATAATAAGATCGGAGAACTGATTCGATCGATAGGGCGACGTCTGGTAAGCCTCGACCCGATCAATATTTACTCTGGAAGGAAGCTTCTCGTCGATTGTCCTGATGGTTGATCACTGCTTTGTGGGAAATATTCTTGCACGTTCCACCGATTGACCCGACCAATATTTACTCTGCCACATGTTGTAGATTGTTTCTATTCTGAGTATAAACCTTCTGAGGAAGAGCTGGAACATATTATAGCATATTTGACTGATGAATGTGGAGCCTGGAAGATTCGGAATGATCATAAGGTAAATTTTTCTTCTTCCAAGCTCAATGCCACCTCAAAGGCCTGACATTATTTTATTTATGTTCGTCTTCTTCCTTTAAATTATTTAAGTGAAGTGACTAGAGAAAGAACTATACTAAATTACTGCATTCAAGAGAGGAAACCTATTGATGTTGGCTCTCTTATTTATGATGTTATTAGTTCTCTGCGAGAGCTAGTACTATTTCAGGTCTTGAATTTCCATCTTTGATATTTACTATTTGCAAAGATCGTGGAGTAAAGTGTTAACATTGGGAAGAGCAGCTGAAGCTACCTAAGCCCATTAAGAAGGCTAATGTTGATGTGTGTGGACGACCTAGAGATAGGGTTCAAGGTGCACCTTCTGCTACTACTTCTAGGACTTCTACTGCTAGACCTTCCACTTCTACTCCTACTAAGCCTCCGTTTTATCCCAGAAGAGATATTTGGAACACTAGAATGATATGTTGTTTATGCACTTTTGTATGGAAGATATGGAAAACAAATTTGATCACATGGTAGTTTTTGTCAGGAGAAAAACTGATTATGATGCTGATTATGGTGATGCATTAGTGAAATTCATGAAGGGAGATCAGACTGTTAAATTTCCTACATGCCCTCGATTTACACCTTTTGAGAGTCGCAAGTCTATGGATGAAAATATCTCCTTTGATTCTGATGATGATGAGGAGGAGGAAGAGGATTAGACTTTATTTTCTATTATGTAGTAGTTATGATTTTTAGATCTTTCTCATATTGGATTGTTTATGTAAGTTTTGTTGCTCTCTATTTTTATTTTCACTGCTACTTTTGTTACTCTTTTAATTAGAATTGGATATGTGTCAGAGCAGTCTTTTACATTGCAAATTTTCATAATATATTTGTTTTTAATTTAAATTATCTACTACTCAACACTTATTTTTATTGTACATATACTATTCTCGTGCTTAGAAATTTAAAATATTTTCCTTTCTTCATACTTATTATAAACTTAATTATCTTAAAATAATAAAATTTAAGTTTGGGGGAAGAGAGAAACTTTTTAAAACTAGACCTTATTTGTCCCGAGTAAAGTATATTTTCTAAAATTATTTTAGTATAATTTGTGGTATGTTGAGATAGCTTGAGATAAACATATTTTTTTTATTTTATAAATAGTATAGTAAACTCAAGTAAAAGTTTCTAATAATAAGATTAATTATGGATTTGAGATATATAGTATAAGAGTATAATTTTTTTTTACTATTTAAAATAAAGAAAATTGTATTTTTGGGAAATATCTTGGATTTTTATTTGAAAGGAAAGAATTGAGACATTAAGAAAAATCTTTTTCAAGTCTAATACACATTTAATCAAGTAAGGAAATGTGAAAAGTTTTTAAGTTTAAGAAGAGAAATGTGGAGTTCAAAATCATTAAAGGTTATCCAGAGATAGTAACATGAAAAGAGAAAGAAATGACTGAAAATGATCCTGAAAGAAAAAGAAAATAAAAATAAAAATAAAGAAAAGCAAAAAGAAAAATATATGTGAGGAGATGCTTAATAAAAAATTGGCTTCATTTAAATCGTCTTAAGGAAAGAGGTTTAGTTGCATTTCTAAGCTTATTTACGAAGTATTAGTATCCTTACTAGTAAAGTTCTCATGATATTCTTTTTCATGTAATTTTTCTAAGTATCTTTAATATGACAAATTGCAATTATTCTTGAAATAAATAAGAAATCAGAATTCTTAAACTCGACTACTAGCTACTTTTACATTCTTGTTTTAACCTATGTTATTAAAAATCTTTCTAAAGTTTCACTATTGCATTTATAAAACAAAAACTATCAAAATGTTCAAGTAAAACTCACTTTCATAAGTTATATGTTCTATATATAGTAAGAAATGTTACTTGAGGACAAGTACCGTTTAAGTTTGGGGGAATTAATCCACCTTAAAATAACCTATTTTTAATGTACATTTTATGCTCAATTTTTTAGGATAATATGCTTTAATAAAGGGTATTTTTATGTTTTGGGTTGTAAGCACAAGAAAAAGAGTTTAGGAGCAAAAATGAGCAAAATGAGCTAAACTAAAAGAAAAATACCAAACCAGCTAAACTGGCGCTTAGGCGCTACATGCACAAAATGGCTGGCACCTAGGTGCTACATGCAAAAATTGGCTGGCACATAGGTGCAACAGTTTGGTGCCTAGGTGCCACTGTTATTTTTTAGAAGATTCTTTTAATGAGGCCAAATTTTGAAGAGAAATTTGAAGCAACCCTTGGTTATTTTCGAAGCTCTATAAACATGGATTAATTCCAAGGGGCTAAGAGAGTCAGATATATAGAGTCTCATAGTGTGTGAGTGTGTTAAGTGTGTAAAAAGCTTTCTCTGTGAGCCTTTATTACTCCTGGAGTTTGTGAGTCTTGTAAGTGTTGTTAGAGTCAGAGAAGTCAGAGAACTTCAAAAGAGTGCTTGAGGGAACATTCCAGATAAGTATTTGTATATTTTTCTTTAAGTTTTGTACTTTGGATTGGAGTTGTATAAATATGTTTTGTTTTGTTATCCCCATGCTTTGTGAGTAGTTTTCTTTCTCTATCCTTGTAAAATGAATCAATTAAGTGATTCTGATTTTGTTTAAAACTTCTTTTATTACTAACAAATGTGATGATATTTTTATCGGTCTTTTATTTACTTTACAAATTGGTCACTTGTATTGTTAAAACCTGTTGATGAATTTATAAACACGAAAGGGCTAAAATTTCTTGACTTGTAAGTATCACATTCTACCTTGGAAAGAGCAGTAGTGATTGTCCGAAAAGCGAGCAAATAGATAGGGAGATAAGACTTGATGGGCGTGGAATTGATGTTTCTAGAATGACAGGCTAGATTCTTTTATCGATTTGGTCTAGAAATTGGAACTAAGGGTCACTAGTAGATCCTATAGAGAGGGCACAATGGGTAATCTAGGATTGAGAAATTAGAACTTACCCAAAACTACTATTATTGTTGCCACCAACTTTAGAGATTAGTCAATGTTCTTTACACAATTTGAAAGAAGTAAAGAAGATGTATGCTCCTATTTTTCACAATACCACATTTAAGTTTCTAAACATTTTTGAAATCCTACACTGATTATGAATTATTTGCAAGGAGAAAGTCTCTTTTTATATATTGTCTAAGTCACTATATTTACTTTTATTTGCATGTTATAGAATTTAGCAAACTTAATTTTCATCTTGAGATAGTTGTTGTAATCTTAAGTAAAGTTTTCTTAAAATCAAAATTCATGTATTTCATTTCATTGTTTTCTTGTTTACATCCTCCCTGTGGGATCGATGTCGGGGTTTTTAAAGAAAACTCTATATTACTTAAAACGATACGTATACTTGCGTAGTACCCCTAGTGAAAAAAATTATTTCCTTAATTCTTATCCTTTTACATTTGTTCTCACTAGCCACTAAATATAATTCGGGTCAAATTTTTTCCATATTAAGGAACATAAATATCCTCATAATTGTGGGTCAGGTCATCAAACAAATTTAGGCTTAACCAAATTCCAACCTAACCTGGACTTAGTTTAACTTTAAGTCAAATAGGGTCTAACTTAACTTAAACTCAATTCAACTCAATCATCGACCAAACTCAAGTTAACCCAATTTAACTAATCCATTGGATCAACCGGGCCTAACTCGGGTTAACTCAATTCAACTCAACTTCTAGGACAACATAACCTAACTTGAGTTTACCCAATTCAACTGATCCCCTGGGTCAACCCAACCTAACTTGTGTTACCTCAATTCAAGTTAACATTCAAGTCAATCCGACCTAACTCGGTTTAACCAGTACAACTGAATCACCAAGTCAACCCAACCTAACTCAGGTTAACCTAGTTCAACTGATCCACTAGTTCAACCTAACCTAACTCGGGTTACCCAATTAAACTAAACTTTTAGGTCCACCTGACCTAATATAGGTTAATTCAATTCAACTGAATCACTTAGTCAACCTAACCTATCTTGGATTAACTTAATTTAATTGATCCATCATGTCAATCCGACCTAACTCAAGTTAACAAAATTCAACTGAATCACCGAGTCAACCCGACCTAGCTCGGATTAACCCAATTCAATTAATCCACTGGGTCAATCCAACCAAACTCAGTTTAATCCAGTTCAACTGAATTTCTGAATCAACCCAACTTAGCTTGAGTTAACCCAATTCCACTGAACTTCCAGGTCAACCCGACCTAACTTGAGTTAACCCAATGCAATTGATCTATTGTGACAACTCGACCTAACTCAGGTAAACCCAATTCAACTCAACTTCTGAATTAACTCGACCTAACTCGGGTTAACCCAATTCAACAGATCTCCTGTATCAACCCGACCAAACTTGGGTAAACTAATTCAACTCAGTACCCTGGGCTAACACGACCTAACTCAAGTTAAACCAAGCTAACTTTTCCCTTGGTCAATCAAACTTAACTTGGATCGGCCTGACTTGAGACTTAAATTTAAGCTTTGCTTAAGTCTCAAACCAAGTTTAATCATGGACTTATTTAAACTTAACCCAAGTTAGTCTTAAAAGACAACTCAAGTCTAAATTGACTTGAACTTCATCCATGTTTAATTTAACTTTAATTTGACTCAACCCAGGGTTTAACTTGGATCAGCCTAGCTAAACATTGTTTGGCCCTGAGTTAACCCGACTTGATTAAGCCTGACTCACCTCGAGCCAATCTAAACCAAGTAAGACTAGTTTGACTCCAATCAAGTTAAGTCAATCTGGGTGGCGAGATTCGTTCGTCTTTTGTGAGATTGGTTTCATTTGTGAGATTGGAGGATGAGGTGGTGGAATGGTTGTCGCAGTGAGGAGCAAGGGGGAGAGTCATGCTAGAACAAAAAGCATACAGAGATTGTGGCGGGGCTGCTTGCTGCAAGAGGAGAAGAGACCGGTTGCTCCAACATGAGAGGGATTGAGCTCATGTTGCGGATAGAGTGAAGGATGGGAGAAGAAGAGGCTGGAGAGGCATGTGACAGGTTGTTCAGGCTTTAGAGAGAACAAATGACAAGAGGGAGAGATGATGAGGAGAGAGGTCTTCAGCTGTAGACGATGGTTGGAGCAAAGACAAAATTGTATGGGAGCTGTGGTCTTAGTCTAGAGCGGGGCTTCTCGCTTGACCATGGAGATGAAGAGGGAGATGACCAAAGGAATTGTGTGACGGTTTCACATAGATGATTTCGATTGGAGGAGAAAGAGAGACATAGATGGACGCTAGAGCAAAAGACTTGGGTTTGAGAAATTATGGGAGACCTGTGGATTTTTTTGCTTGAAGTAATAGGGAAATGGGTTGAGGTGTACGGTCTGGGGAATGAAGTATATTGTTAACTTATTTTATTTATTATAATCTGTTGAGTTTGCTTTCTCTGGTAGAAGGCATGCGCACATATATTCATTATGGGTGGCTTTGGCGTGAAACAATTAATAGGGTTGTTTTCATTAAAATATGATTATTTTATTATTTTATTTAAGTTTTAATTCTTGATTTGTTTGACACTAGTTTTCTGTGCAAAAATCTAAACAATTAAGGTGGCCTTTTTTGGAAAATTTGATATTGTAGTTGTACTTGCACTATCCGTTATGCTATTTGAGGTCGTTTGGGTGAGCTTTGTGAATATTTGTTTACTTTAGCTCTAATTGCGCACATCATGTCGACAACTTATTGTTTTTTTCAGGCTTGCTTCTTTTGATAGTAGAATAATTCTCTTGTCGTAATTTTGATATTCCGAACGTGCTCGCATTGTCCATTTTGTGAACGGTGTTGTTTTGACAACTTCGATGACAGTTGAAAGTAATTTCGGTCTAAACACACGCATTACACCGGCAATCTGTTTGCATATTTTCTCGATCATGAAGTCCGTTCTTTAGGTAGTTTTGATACATGAACTGCAGTGCATAATTCAATATTTTATTGAACTTCATCTTGGTGGCTTAGACAATGATTGAAATACATTAGGTTCAATCCATGAATTGTTGCATTCATTATTTGTTGCTCTCCCCGAATCCTAGTTACTCATCTTATGGAGTACATGTCAACAACTTCTATTCCTTTGTTTGCTTATTTTATACTCTATGTTCTGTCAATGATGATTTACCTTGTGAAGTTTCATCTAATATGTTTGTCTCTTGCAAACTTACAACCCCTGCCTTATGTTCCAGACTGCTAGTTATGCATCATATTGGGAGCTTTTAGGCTCCTACTTCAATATATTATTTGAGATATTTCATTTTAGAATTATTTAATTGATCTAATAATATAGTTACATTTTATTTACTTAGGCAAGGCGTGTAAGGAGTTTTAGTACTTGGATAGATTGTGATGAAGCGGGCCAAATCAGTTCTCCAATCATCTTTTTCCAATAATGCCTATATTACTATGAGACAAAACTATAAATAAAGCAAAAAAACTTTTCACTTTTTTTTTTTTATATACTTTGATCATTCAAGCTATAAAGCTCTTTAAACTTTAGGAGATTAATTATTCATATAAGAACCATTCCTTACATTCTCAATTACTAATTGAACCTTTGAGCATTTCCTATGCAGATATCACAAACAAAACAAATGTTATATGATTCTCTCACGCCAAAAGATTTAGATTCATGACATGATCCGACCCGACCTGTTGAAGGAAACAAAAAAAATTAAAAATAAGAAAAACACACCACACGCCAGAAAGTAAAATTTTCACACCCAAACGATCCATGTCTCACTAATAAGAACTTCGAGATTTGTTCTAGGGATGGGACTGCTGTGGTCTTCTCATGAAATTTCCCTCATCCCATGATGCAACAGCTGAGGTATAGTAGGCGATAGCGAATAATCCATGAATAAAGCAGAGGATCCCTCCAATGGAGAGAAAATGGCGGTGCCCGAACCCGCAAGTGGCTTTCGATTTGGAGTTTGACATGGCCCCAATCATCAGCAGTGAGAATCCGACCAAAACTATGACCCTGGAGACGGAAATTAGACAGAAAAGATTGTAAAATGGCTTCCACCTGGAAGCAAACTGCAATTTATTTCCTTGCATTGCTGCATTTGTTTTCTCTTCCCATTTATAATCGAGAAATTCTTTTGTTTAATACTTTAATTTATGTAATTCATTTTGGTTTTTCCCTTTTCGGTTGTTTAAAAAGTTTTAATGGTGTCAATGTTGATAACTTCTTATTTTTATCCAACGTTAATACAAGGAATAATGTATTGACGGATTTACATACAAAACATAATTCTTCCCCATTTACATAATATCTAAATTTCAATATTATTAATATAATAATCAAAATTTAAATCATATAAAAAATATCTCCAATAACTATTTTTATATATGATGCTGATATTAGTAAGAATTTATGTTGATATCAACTACAACAATAGAAAAGAAACTTCACCATACTTTCTTACAAAAAGGTATTATTTACTTATCAGCAGATCCAAAAGATAATTTAAGTTGCGTAGTCTGATATCTCATAAAAAATCTCTAAAAGCAGTTTTAACCATATGTCAAATTTATGTTATCTCATTAATGATCTTTAGGGGATTAACTAAATTTTTCAGGCGCCCTACATTTTTAAGAAGTGCAGTAAATTTTTGGTGATATTCGAGGAATTACGAAATACTCACAAATCACAATTGAAGTTAATTAAAATAAAATCTGCACTGAGAACAAGATGACATAGTCATCAATTAATTACTTCATTTATTTTTTGTTATTTTTTCTCGCAGATTTGAATTAAATTAAGTCTAATTCTTAGTACTTGAGAAATAAACCAAAGAAAATATTGCAGAGCCAAGAATCATACCATGAGACTGCAAGAGTGGCTGCAGCCATTTGCCGGTTAGCTGAGGAACGCTGAAAGTCTTCCTTCGAGCAGATGCAGGTACACCCACCAAGAAGGTTGCCAATCACATGAGCAGCTGCCAGGATCACGGCAGCGGCGAGCCCAAGTCTGTAGGCCTGATGAACTGGCTCCTTACACTCGAAGATCAGCACTCTCAAGTTCCTTCCCTGCCAAATAAAATTTTTATGGCAGAGAAGATTCATAAATCAGGTAGAACGATATATATATATTAATCACCTTGTTTTGTGCAATCTCAGCTTCAATGCCAAGTATGCCTGCAACAATGTCCATGATGACAATCAAAAGACAAACTGCGATCCCACCAACTCTCACCATTCTCAGAAATTAGTAGAACCACGATGGATGGAGAGGTTGTAGAGGAAATAGAGACTTGGAGTGAGCTTTCCGATACCTGGCTGCGTAGCTTTGCAGCTAAAATAGAATTCATTTTGGAACTAAAACGAAGAAAGAAAAAGTAACGCTGAGAATGAGATTCTGTGGCTTCAACAGTTCTGATATGTTAGCTGTTAAAAATATGCTTTCGAACTTTTCTCGCATGGGTTAACCTTTGCTTCTTTTTTTTGAAGCTTTGATTCCATCGCAATAGGAGCAAGAAAAGCTTGGTATTTATGATGGTGTTGGACGAAAAGCAAAGCCGATGATGGTTATGCGGGATAGCGGTTGTTTCATATTTATAGTTTTCATCGTTTACAGTTTGTATACAATATGTGATGAAGCATTGTACATTAAAGAAATGCCAGCACTGCTTTTAAAGAGACCCAACAGTCTGTAAGCAATGTTACAACGTAGGCTGACCCACTGCCCAAAAATCATGAGGCCCCATTGACCAACTGAAAGAACTATTCAAGTGAAGCTAGTAAGGCCAAAGCTGACTGAGCCACAAGTCGGACAAGAAAACAGCTAGGTTATCCAAGGCTAAATCATTCGGTCAAAAACAAGAACAAAAGAGTATCCAAGCTAACCACAATAGGGAAAAGACTAACCCGGTGCGATGGGCGCCAAACCCACAGCAGAGCCAATTACAGGAGAAGATCTAGTTCTACAACATCTTTAATAATCCCATGGACACTCCACAGACTTCTCATCTGAGATCAAAGATCAACAGTCATGATATATGAATCGGTTGACCCATACTAACCAAGCTCAGCAGACCAAGATGATCTCAACAACCCAAAGCCAACTGAACTTAGTTGATAGAGCCAAAAAGTAGCCGAACAAAAAGCTCATACATGTAAAATATCAGACATATTTCAATACAGACTATTGGAAAATAAAAAAACTATTTGAAGAGGAGGAATGTTATAAAGAGAAGAGAAACACTTGTAAACTCACTTTTATTTCACTATTTTATATTTTGATTCTACTTGATACAAAACGCAAACACACCACCTATTTATATTTGTGATAACCCATTAGGATTGTGCCAACTCTTTCTAATTATGATTATTATTGACTTTTAAAAATATTCTTCTATGTACATTTGTAAAAGTTATTAATTACATATTTTAGAATTTTAAATCACCCCTTTAAATATATCTTGAGAATCCTCTGAAACTTTCTTCATAAAATGAGCCTGTAGAATCTTACAAAGACTTTTCTAGATTATGGGCTCAATTAAAAGCCCACTTTAAATCAAGTTCAATTTTCAACATCTACTTTAAAATTTGATTTGTCATCTCAAGTAAGTTTTTTATCCTTATAAAATCTTCATACTTGAGTGATAACCTGGTCGGTCTATGAGTCTTCACATACTCTATTTGCACATCCTTTCTTGTGATATAGTCTCTAATAAAATGAAAATGTGTGTCGATATGCTTACATCAAACATGAAAATTTTTATTCTTGGCGAAAGCGATAGTTGACTTGTTGTCAAAATAAATCTTTGTTGGCTCTTCTTATGACAATCTTAACTTCTTTAACCAAATTTAGAGCCAAATAGCTTGATAGACACATGAAGTTACAGCAACATACTCAGCCTCATAAGTAGAAATGACAACGTTTAGTTGCTTCTTTGACACAAAGTAAAATCAATGTCTCATATGCAATGTTTTTTCTCTCATCAAAGTCTCTGGCTCAGCCTCAATCACTTTATCCAACAAGCTTGAAATCATTTGATGATGAATAGAATAAGTCAAAGTCGATTGTAATTTTGGTATAATGACAAATCCCAATGGTAGCTTTCAAGTGTGTAGTAGTTGATGCCTTCATATTACGACTAACAATTCTAATAGCACAAAATATGTCTGGCCTAATGCAAGTCAGGTAGCGCAAGCTTCCTACCAAGCTCTTAAAAAAGGTAGGATTAACCAATTTTTCATTTTGGATAACTTGGCTCAACATTCAATTGAAGTGCTTATAGCATTGTAATCATTCATATTGAATTTCTACAGTGTTGTTTTTCCATAGCTTTCTTGAGAAATAAAGGTACCTTTATCCTTATGCTTAACATCAATATCGAGATAGTACACAATTTGTCCAAAGTGAGTCATCTAGAACTCTTTAGTCCTCACGTTCTTGAATTACTTAAACATACTTGGATTACTTCCAGTGAATATCAAGTCATCCACACACAAGCACACTGTCAAAATATCCCCATCCTTGACTTTAATGGGGAGAGCATGCACATAAGGGCATTTGATTAAGTTACTCTTAAGGGAATACTTGTCGATGTGGATGTTCCATGCCTTAGGTTCTTATTTAGACCCTTAGAGAGCTTTCATCAGCTTCAAGACCATGTCTCCTTGCCTTTTAATGTTCTAGCCTAGTGATCCTCTGAAGTTTTCTGACTGAACTTTACTCCACAAGTCTCTACAAACACTCACAATCATCAAACTCTCACTACGGTGGCCGCCCACACATAAGGGTGGTCTAACATACCTAAAACAAGTTTTGGGTTAGCTTAGCTTTGAATTTGGCTTGACACAGATTAAATTGGGATAACCCAGGATGGCTTAGGTTTGAGTCAGTTCTTGGTTGAGTAAAACCTAGGTTTGGTTTTGGGTCAGGTCTGGGTTGTGTCAGACCTGAGTTAGGTTAGATTTTGGGTCAAGCTTGATTTAGGTCAAACCTAGGTTCGGTTTGGGTTATGACTTTAGCTAGACCTTAGTTGGGTTATTTCTAGTGTTTGGGTTTGAGCTAGACCTGAGTTGGGTTAGGTCTAGTATTAAGGTTATAGCTAGAAGTGATTTGGGTTAGGCCTAGTGTTAAGTTTTTAGCTAGACTAGGTTGGATTAAGTATAGTGTTTAGGTTAAGTTTAGGTTAGCGTTAAGGTTGGTATTTGGATTAAATAGGGGTTCAGTCAGGTAATGGGTTTAGTTTAGGGTTTGGATTAAGGTTTGGATTAGACCTAGTTTAGGTCAGGTCTAAGTTTAAGGTTAGGATTTGGATTAGACCGAGGTTGGGTCAGGTTTATGGTTTAGGTTAGGCTTTGGGTTAGGTTTTGGATTAGACCTGGGTTGCATCAGGTTTAAGGTTTAAGCTTGATTTATGTTAAGGTTTAGGTTAGCGTTTTGATTAAACCTTGGTTAGGTCAGGTCTAGAGTTTAGGTTAGATTTAGGTTAGGGTTTGGCTTAGACCTGGGTTGGGTCAAGTCTAAGGTTTAGGTCTAATTATGTGAGTTGTGGTTAGGCTGGGTTCGAGCCATCCTGAGTCAAACCCAAACCTTAGCTTAATAAAAAATTATTGGGTTAATTAACCTAGCCTAAAGCTAACTTGGAATTTATTAATAAAAAAATACTTAATTAAGAAAAACTAAGCAGAAGACTTACTGAGAAGGAGGCTTGGTTGGAGGAGGAGGAGGAGGAGGAGGCATGTTTGAGAATTGCTTTCCTTCTTCTTTTTCCTCTGTTAGAGTAAATGCCAGAAAGTTTGATTGCATGAGAGTGTCTTTCTTCTTCACTGGGTTTCCTATTTATAGGCTTCAAAGGCAGTGCCTAAGCACATTGGAGCCATCTTATTGGGTGGCGGGTTGACGTCGGAGATCTAAAAGATGGTTAATGAGCCATGGATCTCTGCTAATAAAATGGTGTGATAATTTTTGGCCTAATCTTTAGAAAAAATCCACAGATCACTGGCATGTGAAAACTGTTTGCCTTGGCGTGGTCACACCCAGGCTAGGTGTGACCATACCGAGGTACTTTGAGGCATGGTCAAGCCTAGGTTATTCAGAATCCCACCAAGGTACTTTGGGGTGTGGTTATGCCCACGCTTGGCATGACCATGCTGTTCAAGAGGAAAAGGCAGGTTCCCTTTTGACCAATCTTGCTGCAGCAGATCTTGGGGTGATGTTCACGCAAGTCTTATGTGACAAAAAATGAGGTCAACATTCGTTTCTTATTCTAAGGGGATATGAAAGATATACTTTAACTTCTATGATATTATACGGGTGGAGCAAGCAAGCTTACTTTCCAAAACATTCATATCTACATGCACATCACACTGCCACATCAAGATTTAATTTTATTTAAAAGATTTACATGCATGTTATCTAATTCCTATGTGACTACACATTCAATATCTAAACTTCAATATTTACATTTTAGACATTTAATTCCTATGTTTACAATTAATGTATAGATACTCATTTTCCTTGTATGATTTTAACTTGTGCTATAATATATTTATAATATGGTTCCCATCTACTTCCCTATTTTTATACTCTATCTAAAACCGAACAATCCACACTAACACTCTTTTTCTAGCCTACCAAAAATTCTCTATAAACCAATTACTTCCCTCTCCTCTTAACCTACTCGAAACCTAAATCCACAATCTACACTCATTTTTCCTTTCTTACCCTAACATGAAACCCAAGACCAAAAATTCCTCCGTTCATTTCTTCCTAACCCTAATCCAGAAGACAAAAAAATGTATCCCCACTCTCTTTTCCTTCCAAACTCTATCTTAAAAGCTAACATGAAAAGTCCCCTACTCTCTTCCTTCCTAGCCTAACCTTAATCATCACTTAAGTCTATCAACATTCCCTCTCCTTCACCTCAACTAAAACCTAAAATCCACACTCACTCATCCTTTCTTGCCGTTTCTAAGACCTCTAAGAATCACGCAGCTTCCTCCCACATCTCACCCAATTTGAAACCTCTTATACTCACTTAACCGGTTTCCGCTTTTCTAAGGTGTTGTCTAAAAAAAGATGATATTTAAGTTACTAGGAATTAGCAAATTCTGTAAATCTGATTTTACTAAATCCTAAATGGATTAAATGATGGAAACTCGCAAACAATGACATCTTGTAAATTTAGTAAATTCATTAAAATTGTTTGGGAAGTTCTGCCGACATCCAGGTAAATCTAAATAGCTCTATCCCATAAATCCACCAGTTCATGAGATTTAGTAAATCTAATATTTATGGTTGAAATTCTCAAAATTGGGATTTATCAAATTTGAGGCTTTATTTTGTCTAAAATAAACATCTGACAAGACTTAGCAAACATCCATGCTAAATCCCGCTCTAAATCTATTACCAGACAGTGCTTAACACTGCCTAAAACCCTTACCCACACATCCATAGCTTCCTCACTCCACCCTATCCAAACGTAAACCTAGCCCATTAACCTTCTTCCTTTCTCTTGCCTACACATCTACTGCATTCTACTTACCCAAGGAACGAGTAGAGAGGAAGAATGGAGCAAGCAATACCTTAATCAATGGTTTTTTGGTCTCTGTAAGCAATGATCTGAGAGAAGAGGCGATCACTGAAAAAGGAAAATCATCGACTGGAGAGGAGGATCGTTATCAAGAGAGGAGAAGTGTCTCTGGAAGAGGAGGAAGCTAAGAGATGACAGAGCAATTTAAGGTGAAACGGGAGACAGATGGAGTTGTGAGAGATAAAAGGAATTAGAGATTTTTGGCAATACAAAGGATGAGTTATGATGCTCAAGTAATAGTAGGTAATCTTCTGTTTTATTTTAGAATGTAACCTATAGTTCACAACATTGTTGCATCTAAAAAAACCATCAAATTTTCTTTCTTTTTAAAAGCGATGGATCAAGGAGTAGTAATATCATTGGAGAAGTTAAGGATTAAGTATCCATCACTAAGATGTTGGAAATTAAAACAATATTTGCAACATACAATAATCCATATATTATTTCGCTGCTTATACCACTTTTTTCGATAGTGTTTGTTACACCCCCATGTGAAGGCAGTGGTCCCGCATTATTTAGTAGACTGATAAAAATTATGGCGAGCTTACCATTATCGACTAAGCCACAATAAGTTTCATTTATTTATGAGCCCCAAAACCACCTGGTAAAGCATTTTAAAGGACAGTAGAGTCTCACTACTTATTAGGAGTTTTAGGATGATTTAGGTGTACTGTGTCATCAGAGTCCTCCATTTGATATAGGGAATCAAGTACAACAGTGCTACATCCTAAAGTCATGACATCATGTCCTTTTTTCTGTAGTTTAAAAGGGTGACATTGAAGTGCCACTACAATTGCATTATAGTAATGTTCCTTTGATTGGATGATCTATATTTGCAAGTGTGCATTTTCTCTCATCATGTGATCATATAACTTAAATCATTTAATTTTCTTCATGATTTTTTGTTGAATGTTGAATGTATAGAACTTGCATGTTGTTTCATTTGTATTTTTTTCATTGCAATGCAGAATTTGTGTTAGTGTGTTCGGGTTTTAGTCCTCAAGGCACATGATTTATACATATTGTGCAATAGCATGCACCGTGTAGCTCACTTTATCATAATGGGTCTCCATTTCTTCTCATAGAAGTCTTGGTTAATAAACTAGCACATTAATAACAAGAATTTAGTTAAACTTTTGTTTGACCTGTGGTAGTAATAATAAAATGAGAATCACCTATTGGCTTGACCAAATAAAAGATGTGAATTTACCACTAAATCTCATAGATTACTTCCAAGCTTAGGATTGAGTTAATGTTTGTCAAAAGTGTGACAGATGTTAACTCTCTCAAATGTTTAGGCAATTTTCGTGACCCCATTAAGATCCCAAAGGAATACTCTTAGTTTTGCATTATACCACTGTCACTTAGGTGTTGGATATGCAACTCCTTATTGATGCTTGCGTAGATATTTAAGATTTTCATATGCAAGACTATAGTGTTGGTGTGTTTGTTAGTCATTGCATTTTGATTGTCGTTCTTATGTGTTTATTGGGTTTGAGACTTGCACTCTACTATAGTAGGGCATTTTTTCTCACTAGGAGTCATGTCCAATAGAGATAAGCATAAATTATAAATTAAACTAACACATTTTATACATGTGCTGCATACTCTCCTCTCAACGTAGCATGTCTTATAGTTTTGCCAACTTTTTCTTTTAAGTCACTTCTTAAATTTAAACATTTTAACATGCACCATTTAGGGTCCTAAGTTCAGTCTATACTGGAAATAATGTATGGGCATAAGTTCTTGAGGAGCCTAAAATGCAGGACCATGTGGTGAGGACCATGAGCAGTTTGCTCGTGCATCGTACCTTTATTCCATTTCTCACTTATTGAATAGATCTAAGATCAAGTATCTATTATGTAGAGCGTAACTACTTTTTTTTTCTTGAATATGTTTCCTTGCAACACCAGACCTATTTATTGTATTCATTATGCTTGTTTACCTTTTGTGCACAAATGTTACTATTTTTGTCAATATTTGCTTAAGTTTTGTTTAAGATATCATAGCACAATGACTATTAGAATACATTTTTTTTATAAAGATCCTAATATAAATTTCATATAAATATAAATTAGGATTAAAATTAATTAATTTTAAAATTTACACTTTTCTTCTTACATTGCTCTTCAAGCTAATTTTAATATGTCTTTGCATAACATGCCCATAACATAAGTCATATTTATAGGTCATTCACAATTAGAACTCTAGACAATATTACATTCAGAATGCACGTCCTCGATGAGGAGTATCCATGCTCTTTGAATCTGACTGACTTATTATGATTTATGCCCTTAGACATTTGTCCAGTGCGATTAGAGTGTTAGAGGGCTTCCTAACCTAAATAAGAGTGTATGTGCTTAGTGAATTGATTTGTCTTTGCAGCCAACTCATTCATTCATCTCCACTCCATAGGCTTCCATGACAGGTATAAATCCTATTATTACCCTTCTATTCAGATAGAGTCATAGGAGCTTAGACACCTCTTTCATGTGACTCTATGTCTACTGAACAGATTTGGATGATGTAACAAATGAGATTTTAATATGTTGCTAGTTTTCAGTTTGGGTTGACTACCTCCATGACTTAGAGAACCTAGGGTCCTAATAATTAGATATGATAGATCTATGGAATTTTGACCAAGTTATTTTTACCCATCTAAGATTTTCTTGCATACCTGTTGATGCCACTTTGGTACCTTCATACTCCTTATTGAGTCTTTTATAACCATTTTGTAAGGTCTATTATACTTAGAGTAGAACTATTTATCAGGTTATGATGATCCACCCTCTGCCCGATAGCCTAGTTTTGCATGATAGAATCATATTTCTTCTACTTGAATGATAAAATCCTCCATGGTATCTTATTCTTAATAGTTATTTATAGAAGCAAATATAATATTTTTTATTGAGTGCTTTCTTGGGTATTCTCCAAGATATATTTGACCATGTGGACATGTCATAGTGGGAGCTCTCATTTAACCCAAAATAAATTTGATTTGATTTTGGTCTCATTTCGGATATGAGGCCTCTTGTAGTTCCTTTATCATATATTTTCTCAAGATAAGCAACTTCTGATTTACTTTGGACAGTCAATTTATGGTTTATGTTTTGAGGATTCTTTTAAATGATGTCTCTGTATCCACCTTTTTCTATTTTTAAATATATTCTATTCTCAATTCTTTCTTTTTCCTTTCACTCTATCTCCTTGAGAATACAGCCAGTTAGAGTAGGAAAATATGAAAAAAGGCAAACAAGATGAAATTCCCAATAAAAGGAGTGCAACAGTTGTGAACTTTAAAAGTGGTTTGACACATAATATACTTCCTTATGGAGGGTCTCTTTGACAAGTTACTAAACTTATCTCAAGAAATGTTTTTTTAATATGATTGCAAGTAACAATTATTTGATATTTAAAGACTTATAAGATTCACATAAAAAATCAAATGATATCATCTCATCAATATCTATAAGCTTAAATGCTGCTCCAACATTTTTATTTCAACTATCAAAAGCTTCTTAACAATTAAATACTAAAATTTTAAGTCTTAAATAGTTATAATCTAAGCCAACGTAGATATTATTGGCTATGAGGCCATCATCTCTGAATTGCTTAAGTGAATGTGGCATTATAATTGAGGAAGAATTTTTTCCTCCCATGGTGCATAATTTAGTAGTGCTTATATAGAATCTAAGGGCGGCTCGGTTAAGATAAGTTCCAAAATGAATAGGGTGAACAACTCACCTAATGAGCCAACAATTTCCAATTTCATACAAGTGGATTATCTAGAGTTGTATCCTTTAAAGTTGTAGCATAAGTAAAATAATAGAGTGTTGAAATTATCAATATTAGAGTCATTATTTTATTTGCTTAGTTTAAACTTTTCAAGAAATAAATGATTGAATTTGTAGAAGAAATTTTGTCCAATAGTTACCTACAGAAGAATAAGGAACCAATTTTGTGTTTGGAAGGCATAATATAACAAGAGATTTCTTGGATGTGATAATTTTGTCTTCAATCAATTGTGAGAAATGTTTCATTAATTATAACAAACTGACTTATTATCTCATTAGAGGCAATCATGGCAAACTCTTAAGTTGCAGTAAGCCATAAAAATTGTGTTATCGTTGGAGATAGTGGGCATATGTGCAAATAAATAGAAGAAAAATCATGACAGAGCATCTATCTTTCTAAAGAGCTCAACAAATTGAGCCACATTGTTAAAAAAATCCCTTTGTTATGAGGATTCCCCTTCACTTTTTGTAGAAGCTAATTTTGAGGAAATTAAGGGTGATAATAGAAAATTTATGGATAAGATGATTTATCATTTTTTCTTTTCATTGAATTAAAAAAATATATATTTCAATAAGCTTACCAATGATATTATTATTAAAAAATCAGCCTATGTGTTTCTTATAAGTTAAATGAGTTCAATAATAAAATTATTGAGTTAGCATAATTCATTGCAGTGAAGCTAGAGAGAAATAAATTAATGACTAAAACTTATTTCTCTAAGAAAGAGAAAACAATTTTAAGTTGTTGCATTTTGTTGAACTATATGATGTACGATGTGCTATAAGAAGAAAAAAGAAGAACTGATATGCTATCTTTATCTACCCTCTACTTATTACAAATTTTAATATCTTGATAGTTGCTCGTTGCTTCAATAACTCAAGAATCAACAAACCCTTCTTAGGGTGATGCAAGTTGTATAAATAACAGCTTGAATCGACCACCTAGTTATTAAATTGGGCAGGCTAGTTAGGTTAATTAGAGAGTTTATATCTCTTAGAAATAATAAGTACATCCCACGTTATAGTTTTGGATTCTAATGTTGATAGTTAACTATTCATGAATGATTTGATATGCAAATGAAGTGGAATTGCCTATTGGGATAAAATAATTACTCTTAGGTGCAACTATTACCTTTGTACAAAAAACGACATACAACAAATGAAGACTGCATGAACAGGTCATTGTGTGAATGACTTAACATTGAACAATATCTTTAGGACATTGGCTTAATGACCTTAGGTTGCTAGATGGCTAGAAGTTTTTTAAGAAATTCATATTTCAAATTGCTCAATCTTGGTCAATACCTTAATGGAAATGAGAAACTAGAGTATAGATGATCTATGCATGACAATAGAGATAACTCAGTTGAGTAGACCCCATATGGATATGAACCAACCATAACGACGATTCTCTTTTTTTATTACTAACGACAAGCACATACAATACTATGATGTACGGGTTCATCAATCATTATAAGATAAACTCATATAACTCTTGACCTAGAGATGTTATTCATTATTTAGAAATGAAGTTAAAATTATAATTTTATTTGTCAAAAAAAATTAAAGAGAAATATCATACTGACATTCCAATGCATTAGAACATAATAAGATAACATTCAACATTACTTATATGATGTTTAAGATATATTTTGATTTAAGAATTACAATCCGACAAAATTCACATAAAATCTAATTTCATTTTAATTAAATTCACACACCTCCGGACACACATGCATTAAATTATGAGATGAATTTAAATAATTAAAAAAAATTTAACCATAAGAAATTTAACAAAATGGAATTAAAGAAAAAAGAAATATTTACATACATACCACTCAATTCTTATATTTTTACATATATAACAATTAAACTTAATTTTTACTCACATGTAGCCTTATCTCTTCAAGAAAAATGTAGTCTATTTTTTAAAATTTAAGATTATGATAATCTTGAAGCGACATGAAAGATATATGTTGTATAAATGTAAAAAATAAAATTAATATTTTAAGATACATAAATACATCGAATTTGGGTGGTACGTTTGCAAATGTCCCCCACAAAAAAAATGTCTCCTTGGCCAAGGAGTACATTAAGTTACAACTGAATACCTCCACGGTATCCATACCCGCCATGCAGTCACTCTTCTCCGTCCTCCTCTCCGCTCTCCAAATCATCTTCTTTCTCTCAACCAAAGCTTCTTCACAGAGCACCACCCTCCTCACCTATTGCTTTGGTGCCAACTATAACTCTTCAAGCCCATACTCTTCCAACATCCATCGCATCCTCGTTGACTTCACCAGCTCCGCCCCCAACTCACCGACTCTCTACTCCACCGCCGCTGCCGGCAACTCCTCCTCCTCTCAGATTTTCGGCCTCGCTCAGTGCCGTCCTGATATTTCCAAAGATCTTTGTTCTACCTGCCTATCCCGCGCATCTTCCACTCTTATTGCTGGTGTCTGCGGCCTCAACAAGTCTGCCGCCATCCGTAACGACTTCTGTCTCCTCCGCTACTCCGACAATCGCTTCTTCGGCATCCCAATGCTCACCCCTCTTGAGGGGAGATACGAAGTCGAAAACCCATCAAATCCCGAAGTATTTTCCGGCCGGGTGGAGCGGCTGATGCAGGAGGTCTCCAACGCAGCGGCCGTGGCCGAGTCGAGATTCGCCGCAAACAGCTCCACGCAGAGGGATGTGTACGGAATGGCCTGGTGCACGAGGGACCTCTCTAGCACCGATTGCTTGCAATGTCTCAATTGGGCTATGCGGGTGCTCGTCATGACGAAGGTTGGAGCAGAGGTGGAAACCGTGAGCTGCGCCGTGAGGTTCGAGACTTATATGTTCTTTCCGCAGCCGATGGTGACGCCAACGCCAACTCCGTCGCCCTTTTCCGATGGCGGGGATGGTAGTAAAATCGGCAGTGGGACGGGTGAGTTGATCGATCATGATTGCTTACATTAAAAATATAATGAATTTTTAAGTACTTCGAATTTATCTAGAAAATAAAATATAATCTAAAACAGAATTGTTAGCATTTAATTTTCAGCTTATATTAGATTTCACTTTTTTATATGAAATGAACAACTTTTTTTGGTAGGACATTTGGTAATCGGGTTTTTAGAAATGTCAATTCTAGCTTAATATCTAGAATTCCTTTGGCTATCATAGTTAGCTCGTGATTTATCACATCCTGATTAAGAATCATGCATGCAATATAGGTATTTCTGCTAACTTTACTTGGACGGGTTCTTCTGAACGTCGAATTAAAGAAATTAATTAAAACATAATTTATAAAATGCATTTTGCAACAAATTTAATTTGCAGCTTTATATCATCTTTCTCCCCAATGAAATTAATCAGTATTTTATGCAGTTCTACCAATTGCTTTGCAGGTCGAAGAAGCAATAAGACAAAAAATATTATTATTGCTGGGGCCACTGGAGCAGTTGCGTTCTTGTTTCTCTCTGCAATCTTTATTTTCTTAATAAGACGAAGAAGGAAGAGGCCAATAGTGTTGTCACCCAGTAATGTTTCTTTTATCCTCCTCTTAGGTGTAAATGGACTTATTATAATCATTAACAGCATTTAATCTTATCCTTCCTAATTTTATAGGGTATGGAGAAAATGACGATTTAAGCAGTGCTGCAATAATGTCGCTTGATCTAGCCACTATTAGATCCGCCACAAATAATTTTTCTGAAGCTAATAGGCTGGGAGAAGGTGGATTTGGACCCGTTTATATGGTATGATCCTGGCTGATTTCCTTGGTCATATAAAATTTATTTACATAATGATTAAGGCTTTCTTTGATTTAATTTTGGGCAGGGGGTTCTAAGGGGCGGGCAGGAAATAGCAGTAAAAAGGTTATCAAGGAGCTCAGGGCAGGGGATATTGGAGATGAAAAATGAGGTGGTTTTCATAGCAAAGCTTCAGCATAAGAACCTGGTCAGATTGGTGGGTTGTTGCTTGGAAGAGGGCGAGAAGCTGCTTGTGTACGAATACCTCCCCAATAAGAGTTTGGACAAATTATTGTTCGGTAAGTTTTATACTATAATTAATGCCTACATTTCCTATTTGGAATAGAAAAATGCTTCAGCCTATAGGCACTGTGCGCCGGCTCAATTTAATTTGAGCCATGGGTCAATGGTCTGGCCTTGAATCAACAATAAAATTAATGCAAATTAAGATGTGCTAATGGTAAAATTTTTATATTTAATTTCAACTTGCTGTTCTTTGCGGCAGTGTTGTCCATAGTCTTTTTTTCTTTAAGCATTAATCTTTGGCAGCATTTCCATTAAAGTTGTCGTTAGCGCCCTCTTTTAATTTTTTTTAAGAGCTTCAATCATAATTTCTTATATTACCACATCAAAAGGATAAGTCAAATGTTCGAACGGGATCAATAATTTACATTTTCTTATGAAAGATTTCATTTTGTTTTAATCCTTTTGCATGGTTTATTAATATTGTTTACGCAATTATGGGTAACACTGGTCCCATAATATAGTTGAATATTTGAAGGGCTGTCTCAAAGTATTTTAGTTTTCATGTTCGATTCAATTAATGCATAGAAAATTTATCCTTTCCTATTTATACCATATATTAAAGGAAAATATTTGCGTACATAAGGTGTTATACCCCCTGTAACATCCGTGTAACTCCCCTATAACCTCCGTGTAACTTATTTATTCTCATGAAATTACAGAAGCGCGAAACTCATTTGGAGATTACATTGAGGTTACAGGGAAGTTGGAGAGGGGTATAACCTCGATATAACCCCCATGTACCCCTTGAATAACTCCTGGTCGTACGCAAATATTTTCCTATATTAAAAGCAACTTCTCTCTCACTTATTATTAATAATTTATCTATTTCCAAGCCGGTGCTTTTGTCTCGATTCTCTGAAATGCATACTTCATTACGTCATAGCATATTTATTCAAATATATTTATGTTTTTAAGAATACTTTTGCCTTGATATAAATAAGCAAATACAATTTTCGTATTTTGATCAGATCGTGTGCTAATTTGATCAAAGTGTTAATCAAAATTGATATGGGCTCAACTGGCCAAAAATTTTGTTTGGATTGTACTAGATACGAGCCAAAATTTTGATTTTCAAGCTTCATACACGCCAACACTTTTAACATGCCAAGATAATTATAAATAGTAAAAAAATGTTAAAGAGAGTAATTTCATTTTTTTCTCTATCATGGTCTCTTTTTTTTCACTCTTCTGATAACCTTTATTTTTTTTAATTTTTTTAAAGATAGTATGATATATACTTACTAAATTATCCTATTGATCAGACACGAATCTTGATGTTTTTTTTTTATATAATATAACTTTCATATTTAGATTCAATGTCATTCAAATTGTAATGTCAACAAGTTTATGGTTGAATTGAAAGTCTAGAGCGAGAATCCAACAATGCCAAAAAGTGTATCAATTTAAGTTAAGCACCTAAAAAATTAATGAAATTTTTAAAAAATTATTTGAAGAATTAATTTGTCTCCAAATCTTACATATTTTTAATTAAATCAAACACTCGACGAGAAAAATAAAATAAGTCTAAAATCATTGAACTTCACTATCGTTAAAACAAAAAAAATATTAAAATGATTTTTTATAATTATAGAAATTAACACGGTCGTCCAATGAAATTTTTTGCAAATGAAGGAATCTGAAGAACTTTAGAGCTTTGCTTGATCATCATCATCTGGCTACCATCGTGTTGGATAAGCAAGCCAAAAAGACACTACACCATGAGCACACATACAATGAAATTGTACGAACAAATACTGAGAATAAACAACACCAATTTTTTAGTATGGAAACCCCTCAATAAGAATAAAAGCTATGAGTCTCGTATACCACTTAAATACATCTACTAATCAACTTAATGGGTATATAGTATTCTTCTCTAGAACACTACTAGAGGAAACCAATATTCAATCAACACTGAGTCGGTAGTCTACATAAATTTTATAAACATAAGAGTTTGGTAATCTCACCGAATTTAAAAATAGAAGATGCGAATTGTAAAAAAAGAAGATCAGTTGGCCTTTAGTTCCCTATCGTCCAGATTTCAATGATCGAGAGACGGATTTGGTTCTTGAACTTCTTTGTTCTTCCTCCTGATATGTTTCCTTTCAATGTCGAGTGGAAGGGAGGGAGGGAGGGAGGGAGGGACAAATAAATAAGGAATTCAATGTTAAAAGATCCCCATTTTTTTCATAGAATGAAATCAATCTTTGGTTTCCCCAAAATTCATAGTGCAAACATTCACGTGGAAGAGACCCACAACACATTGCTCCATCGACAACATTTGGCCACAGTCGTCAATTTGACTGTTATCGCCCAAACGCTGTCATATGGTTGTTATCACGTGAGTGCTTTCATCCTACTGTCGTTACTGAAGGAATCATTGTTTGACCACAATCATCAGTCAATCTTCATTATCTAACCATCTTTGCTTGATCATTGTCATCCAACCATCATATTGTTACACATATCACCTAACTAACAAAAATCTCTTTTAACATTACACTTTTTCATGATAATAACAAGAGAACACATTGCAGTGTAGTACATTATTTTATAATCTCATGTTCACCAATTAATGAGAAGAATCTACATTTGTATTTTCAACTAAGAAAGTGGATTATTTCTTTTAAATAAGTCCCCAATATTTTCTTACTTGTGAAATTATCTTTTAAATAATTTTTTTATCTTGTTTATTATTATTTTCTTTAATCTATCTATCTACAAGATTTTTGTGTAAAACTAGAATGTAATTTTTCATTCTACCACCATAAATTTTCTAACAAAAAAAAAATGCCAAAGGAGCTTGAGATAAGCACACCATAAGTGGGGCAGAATTAGCAAACAAACCACATTCGAGTTTCTTAAATTCTTCTAATTCAAGTCCATATTTTATAATTAGTTCAATGAATGTTGAGCTATAGAGCTTGTAATAATAATTATGATTGATCTCTCAACCACAATTAGTATTACCTAATAACTTAAGGATATTAATTACTATAAAAAAGCCTATAAAATTGAAGAAAATATTTCATTAACACTATATAAACTGTGATTTCTAAATAGTCAATTCTAAATTCTTCAACAGAAAATTAAAAATTAAAAATCTTTAATTTTTTTTTAAAATACATTTTTTTTATCAAGGAACTTTGAGGTCTTTCATAATTTGTATTTGGAATAGGTCTTTTCTTTAATTAGCTGCTAAACAGAAAATCTATCTTAAAAAATGTACCCTTTAGTAACTTTTCTCAAAAGTTATTGGAGATCCATCCATTTAAAAATGTTGCCTTCAATCATGGAGATCCATATATGTCATTAATTTTAAAGTGGCATGTTATCGTACGTGAAATATTTTAATTTTTTTTTCTAATTTAATAAAATTTTTTTGAAATGACAAGCAAATGACATATGAAAAGTACATTTTACACTTTTTTTTAAGTTATTCTTTGTTGTCAATAAAAGATTTGAGGTCGACAAAACAACTTCTTTATATTTCATTTAATTCGTCCTTAACCTTAGTTTTGTGAGACTACTATATCAACAACATGCTCTCATTCGATTTTACAAGCTTATTGATTGTATTTAATTTCTATCACACATTATAAGTAATTTGCGTCTTTACTACAGTCCCGAAAGTACAATGTAACATTTAACTCTGGTTAGAATCTCCAATGTTTTTACATTGACCTCCTTCTATATACTCCCTACTTAATTCATCCACCTTGAAGTTTTTTTTTTATTTTTTTTTCCTTTAATGAATAACCCTCTAATGATAGTCATCATCATGCCTAACTTGGTTCAGCCTTCTGTCATTAGACTTAATTGAGTTGGATGTAACCCTTATATTTAGCTTTAGTTATATTGATCCATAATGAGGAAGATGGCTTTTGAAGGATTCTTTCTTTAAGTGCTGAGCTATTGCTCCAATTGTAACTCATTAAGCCGTATTTAAGAAATCCATAATGGATTCCTCCTCTATTTTTTATTTTCATTGTTTGATTTCTGGTGAGCGATTGTAACTCTTTCTTGTGTGTGTGTGTGTGTGTCGCGTACTCCGGCCCGTTGTTTGGCATACATGGTATAAGACCCTTCAGGTTGGGGGTTCTCGAATCCCCTCTGACAGAATGGGCCTTAAGAAGGTGAAACCCGAATTGTTAAGCACATTAGGAGTGGTTAGAGGCTTGTACAGTAACCTAGGCCATTCCTTTAAAAATAAATAATAAATAAATATTATGTGTGTGTGCGTGTGTGAGAGAGTGACGGAGTAAAACAATTTGTTATGCTCAAGTCATCAATTTGAAAGTTACGAATTATCAATATTGTTTATATAATCGGATTCTATTAAATTGCCATGGCAATGAATCGAATTGGTAAGGAGCAACTTTCCAACTTCACAATCAATTGATATTAAACTTTTGTTGTTCATTCCAACGAAGTCCTCAAGGCAATGTTGAATTACTGAATAGTTTTCTGCCTTTTGGAATGAACTAAGCATCTATATAAGAAAAAGTTCTTGGGAATTGGAGACGATCCCAATCATTTTTTACCCTTCTTATAATTATTTCAATATTCATTTTAGCTCTTCTTTTATGTAATAAATCAGCTAATATTGAATGAAACTAAAAAAAATGCAGATCCGGACAGGCAAATACAACTGGATTGGCCTACACGGTACAAGATCATTGAGGGGATCTGCCGTGGCCTTCTTTATCTCCACGAAGATTCGCGTTTCAGAATCATTCATCGAGATGTGAAAGCAAGCAACATCCTACTGGATGCCGACATGAACCCAAAAATCTCAGACTTTGGACTCGCAAAACTTTCCGGCATTGAAGAACAAGATGGCAACACTACTCGCATCGCTGGTACATAGTGAGTACTCCACTTTTTTCTCTTGCAAATTTATCCAATCTCTAAAAATCCTCACACTTTACTTCTCCTTCCTCACTACGCCGCAGTGGATATATGTCTCCAGAATATGCATTCCGCGGACTCTTCTCAACTAAGTCTGATGTATTCAGTTATGGCGTGCTTGTACTGGAGATTATCACAGGCCGTAGTAGCAGTTGTTTCTTAAGTGCAAGGAACAACCTAGATTTTCTAAGCTATGTAAGCCTTCAAATCTTCTGCTTTGATGGATACTGTATTTAATTAGTGCAATAAGTTCTAACTCCGTGATGGACCATTCGTTATGAAGGTTTGGCAACACTGGAACCAAGGAACGGCGCTGCAGCTAGTGGATCATACGCTTGGCAATGAATATCCGCCGGAAGAGGTGTTGAGATGCATCCAAATAGGATTGCTATGCGTACAGGAAGATCCTATAGAGAGGCCGAGCATGAATTCGTTGGCGGTGATGCTTAGCAGACACTCTTTCGTCTCGCTTCCAGTTCCTTCAATGCCTGAGTTTCTACAGCGACTGCAAGTTATTGTAGCGCATAGCTCGGAGATTGATATGCCTAGGAGCGATTATTCGGACCGGCGTGGCACTTTGTCGACTAGTGATTTCTTGAGTAGTTCTAGTGGGAGCTTTAGATTATTGAGCCCTGCTTCTCCTCTCGAGTAGTTTCTGAGTCAGGGTGGAAGGTATGGTGAGTTGTTGGTGAATATGGAAGATTAAAATGTGTAGCTTGCAAGGCAGGAGAGATTACTGTAATCCAGACCCAACTCCGCCTCCTATACGAGCAGGTTTTGCTGCTACAAATCATTGAAATTCATTATCCCTCTAATTTATGCCGACATAAAAAATTTCTTTGATACTATTATAATTTGATATTGAACTGATGAAACAAAAAATAAAATAATTAAATAAAACAAATAAATTTTATGTGGTAAATCCAAATTGGGAGAAACCACGTGAAGAAGAGGAGATTTTAGTATATAAAATTTGAAATTATAAGTGAAGAATTTTGGCAAACATAAAGCTTAGGCAGAGAAAATGGAGGGCCCTGGACAATAATATGGGGATATTTTTAGTCTTAGCATGTACGCTTTAAATGAAATAATTAAAAGGAGACAACAAAATAATATACAGATTGCAATCTTTAAACTATTATAAGATTATTCAAACAGTCAAAATCTTCAATCCATATGCTCATATTTTCTTCTAAAGTTTAATTCACACACAATTTTAGTTAAAAACTTCAATCCGCTTGGTCATAATGTTTTTATGAGATGAAATGCGGGACTCACAAAATTTGGGCTATAAATTTAGTATTCTCCACCTTGACTAGAATTTATAAATATACATAATAGAACTTCTCCAGCTCTTCCACAAAAGTCTAATGATCAATAATGAATACAAAGCAAGTTTAATGAATGCTCAAACATGGCTACTCAGAGTTGTCTTCGTTATCATATTTGCAGAATTATTATGGATACCAATATTGCTTTCAATAATATGACCACAAGTAATAACTTTAGAAACAAAAGTGATAACGGACATCAATGTGTTTGTTTTCTCACATGAAACATCTAATCTCTATTGAGATAACAAACAATCTGACTACCACACATTAGTTTGGTGATCTTCAAAACTTCGGTGAGTTCTTCAAATAGACCTTTCAACCAGATAACTTCTTTACAAACTTCAGTAATTGCATAAACTCAATTTCTATTGTATATAGTGTCATTGTTGTCTGTCTAGTAGACTTCCATCCTATCACACAACGATCAATGTAAACACGTATCTTCTAAGTAATTTTTTATTTCTATCGAGATCCCCAACAACTCTGAATCAATATAACCTATGACTCTATCTGTAGTCCTCCCAAAAGTACAAACAAGCATATTTTAATCCACATAGATACTTGAGTATCCGTTAAACTACTTTCCAATGTTATTTACATGAATTACTCATATATCTGCTAACTGTACTAACTACATATCATAAATTTGGATGAGAACATGTCATAGCATTCATTAGAGAACCCACTACACTAGAATATAAAACTCAAGACACATTATCACCTGATTCTAAATATAAAGCTAATAAGATTCTAAATACGCGGTTAATGGAGTACAAACAGGTTTGACATTCTGCATATTATACCCATAAAAATTTTTCTCATTGTACTCTTTTTGACTTAAAAATAACTTGCCTTTTTCGTATTTTTGAATAATATTTATGTAAAGAATTTTAATTGGAACTCCAAAATCAATCGTGTCAAACTCACAGCTAAATTGAGTTTTTAATAGTTTAAGGTATTCTTTATTCTTAGCAGATATTGATATGTTGATAATTTGGAAAATAATGTTATTTTCATTTATATAATTTAATTAATGATAAATGCATATTTAAGAAAGTTTTTTTATGTTGATTTTGTAGGTTGTAGCAGGTCATGGAAATCAGAAATCAAAGTGGAACTAAATGAAGATTGGAGACAAAATTAGCTACTAGGGACTTAGGTATCTGGACATTACCGCCTAGACACCAGAACCTGCTCAGAATCCAACCACAACCCGAGAGCATGGTGTCGTGGCGCCAGCTAAGGGCGCTTAGGTGCTGTGACACAGGTGCATAGACAACACATACTTGTGCGCTTAAGCGCTCGATGGATATTTCCAAATAGAGAGATTGATGCATAGGCGCCAGTCCCTGGGCGCCTAGGTGCCCAAAAATAAATTTAGCAATTGGAGTAGTTCAGATTTTCAGATCATGGGAGATCATGGCCATCATGGGGGAGATAATATAAAAATTGAGACGAAGTAGAAAAGAACTAGTGATTTTTTTAGGCTTCTACTTCACTTCAGTTCTAAATTTACTTCTCCACGGGCAGTGAAGAGCAATTCTGGCAGATTGCCAAACTTAAATCAAATTAAAATTTTGGGCTAGAACTGACAACTGAAGGCTATAAATTTTTCTGTTAGACTTCATCTCGTTTTCTTTGGGATCGATAATCCAGACTCGAATGCCAGTACTATTGATACGCCACGTATACTTGTGTGATCCGCCTTTGCTTTGTAGCACTCGGTGCATGTCAAGTTTTTGGCGATGTTGCAGAAAAGTGATAGTGAACTTAAATTAGGATAATTTTAGTTGAACTTTTTAGTCTAAGATTTGAAAAACTGTATTGTTCCCTATTTCTTGTTGAATTATTTTTGTTACTTTACATGCAAAAAAAGTAAAAATATTATGTTTTAAAAATTTGTTGATTGTGTATTGTTTTTGAATTAGTAATTTTCTTGAGTTATTTATTTATTTTTTATTATCTCATGTTTTTTATTAGAATAAGTGGTATCTAGTTAGTATATTTGTAGTTCAAAGCCTTCTGGACTTGAACCTTACAATTTTAAACTAGAAAGACCTGTAAATAAAATTCAAAAATAATAAAGAGTTCAATAACTTTTAGGAGAAATGACGAATAATCCGCAGAATAACCAAGAAACTCATAAACATTACGATATGCCTAGACCATTAAAGGACTATGCTAACCCTACGATAGATGAAATCCATCTTAGTATCCATTCCCCTGCCATAGAAGCCAATACTTTCGAATTGTATCCCGCTACTATCCAAATGATACAGAATAATCAATTTAGGGGAACACCGTTCGAAGTCCAAACTTACACTTAGCGAGTTTTTCAGAAGTTTGACCTCATTTTGCTATAATGGTGTCTCCAAAGACACTGTGAGATTAAGGCTTTTTCCTTTCTCTTTGAGGGATAAAACTAAAATATGATTAAACTCGCTAGCCCCACAATCAATTAGGACATGAGTGAATTAGCTTAGAAATTCTTAGCAAAGTATTTTCCACCTTCAAAAACTATCAAATTTAGGAAAGATATAACCTCTTTTCGCCAACATGAAGGTGAATCTATCTATGAAGCTTGGGAAAGATTCAAGAAAAATCTTAGGAAGTGCACCCACCTTACAATGCCTGATTAATTGATAATTCAGACATTTTATAACGAGTTAGCAAGATCTCTTAGGTTGATTATAGACGATGCCGCAGGCGGTTTGCATATGTTGAAACCCTTTGATGAGACCTGTTTTTAATTGAAAAGTTAACAACCAATAATTTTTATTGGCCTTCTAATAGAGTGAACACTGAAAGGTATCCAGTGTACATGACACAGTTGTTTTGTTAATTCTGACTTCTCAAGTTGTTGTTATCTCTAGGAAACTTGATCAGTTGGGGATAAACCAACCACAAGGACCACCGGTAATAGAGGACAATTTATTTGGACTATTGGCTAATGTGAATGCTTCATCTCTCAAGACCTTGAATACTATCAATAATAGGGCGAACAACCTGTATTCCAATTTTTATAATCCTAGGTGGAAGAATTTCCCAAATTTTAGTGAAAAGGTAATCAATGTGCAGGAAATCATTAGTGGGTAAATAATCAATCTAATCCTTTTGGAAATCCAAATAATCAAGGTTGTGCTAATTAGAGACCTTTTTATTAATCCGACTTTAATGCAAACTAATAATTTATAAAAAAAGAGTTGTCACTTGAGTAAGTTGTGTTTTAGATGGGTAGACAACTGCAAAGTCAAGGTGCAACTATCCAGAATAAAGAAAACCAACTGAGAAAAATAGTGAACTCTATTAGTAATCGACCCCAAGGAACTCTTCCTAGTAACACTAAAGTTAATCCAAAGGAGAAGATTAATGAACATGTCAAAGCCATTAAGTTGAGAAGTGGAAGAGAGTTGGAAGAAGTGAATAGAAAAGAGCCAGAGGTGGTAGACGGGAACCATGAGCCAAAAAGATCTATAGAAGACTCTTCTAAAGATTCAGGAAGACCAGACACAACCACTAGGAATAACATGAAAAGACCACCCCCACCATTTCTAAAGAGACTCTAGAAACAAAAATTGGATAAACAATTTTCTTTATTTTGAAAATATTCAAGAAGTTGACAATTAATATCTAGTTTGCTGATGCATTGAAACAAGTGTCCAGTTATGTGAAGTTCATGAAGGGTATTCTAGATAAGAAGAGAAACTTTCGTGATTTTAAGACAGTAGCACTTATTGAGGAGTGCAGTGCTTTTATAAAAAAAAGCTCCCTTAAAAACTTAAAGACCCTGGTAGCTTTATCATTCCTTGTGCAATTGGTGAGAGGTTATTTGGGAAGGTTTTGTGCGACATAAATGCTAGTATTAACCTCATGTCATTATCTATTTTTAAGATATTAAGATTAAGGGAAGTGTTTCCTACTACAGTGACCATTAAACTTGCTGATTGATCTATTAGTTACCTAAAAGGGTTATAGAGGATGTCTTAGGGACCGTTTAGGGCAGCTTATTTGGTGCGGTGGCGTTTTGAAAATGCACCTGACCTGTTTAGGTAAACCGCATTTTGACAGCTTATGCGTTTTGAAAACGCTGAAAACAATATTTTCACACTGCACCTATCTAGGTGCAGTGACAGCTTTCTGGTAGTGGTCTCACTTTTCCAAAAAAATAAAAATTTTTAATAGCCGCTGCACTTAGCTTATTAGCAAATTATTCTGAATCAGCTTATCAGCAGATTATTCAATAAGCTGCAACTGCCCTAAACAGACCTTTAGTTAAGATGGATAAGTTTATCTTCCATGTTAATTTCATTGTACTAGAAATGAAGAAAGATAAAGAGAACACTTAATCTTAGGTAGACTATTCTTAGCCACTTAGAGGGTGATGATTGATGTGCAAAAGAGAGACTTGACTATAAGGGTGAATGATGAGGAGATTACTTTTAATGTATTAAAATCTATGAAATTCTCTTATGATTTTAATGAGGAATCATGTTATAGGATGGATCTAGTGGACCTAATTTGTAGAAGTGAATTTCAAAAATGTTTTGAAATTAGTCCCGTAGAGCAGAGTTTGATTGAGGATGATACACTTGACTTAGAGCCCATTTTGGGAAGCATATTGAGGTGCGGCGACATTTTCAAAATGTCGCTGCCTTGTTTAGTAATCACATTCGCGGAGCTTATATCTGTTGCATCTCGTCCGCGTCTGATAAATCCTTATATGGCTTTGACACGAGTAAAGCCCCGCATCCCGCATTGCCCTAGGAATTCCAGAGGTACCCCTGATCTCCCTCGCCTTCTCGCTCGTCGAAATCCTTTTTGGTTCGTCACCCTAGAGGAGATTGAATCTTCTTCCTTTAATTTTCTTTCCTGATCGTAAGGTATCCTTTTGATTTCACTAGCTACAATCCTTGGAAAGTTTCCTTTTCTTTAGAGGTTTTTCTGGGAAGTGGAGATGCAAGCAATAATTTTTTTTTAAATTTTTGCTAAGATATATGAGTACTTTACTGGTTTTTGGGTATAGCCTAGTTGAGATATGTAGTATGAGTTGTGATCCTTAGAAATGTTTCTTTCTCTTTAGTCTGATATTTCACATCATCATTTTTGCCTAAATTGATGAAATTTTTTTCATTAGTTTGCATGGGAATGTTTTCATTATGGAGGTCCAAGCAAGAAATTTTCTTTATCATCTTCAAACATTAAACAGGGGAAAAAATCTTTTTATAGTATGAAACTTATGAGATTTTGTAGTATGCTGGTGAATGAATAAGCTTGAGGGGAAGTGAACCCTATGACAACAAAAATGATTCGGGTACAAATTAAAGTTTATCTAAGCACTTCCCTATAATTTTATACTTGCTGGAATGTATGTTAGTTTGGTTTTCCCACTGAATGAAAGAGGTTCTGTTGCTCTCTGATAAAAGAAGCATCCATTTATCATTAGTATAGGTAGTGGCAATGGGAAAGGAAGTGCAGGCTATCTAATGTTTCTAAACATGCCTAAATGCATTTCTAAACATATTCATGTCTAAATGCATTTCTAAACATATTAATCAATTTGATTTGCTAAAATTTGGAAAACGGTGTTTAGCTGTAGTTTCTGTGATGGACTTTGGTGCAGTTTTTTATGGAATTCGCTGCAGGTTTTAAGCATATTGGCAAAGGTATTAGCTACAGTTACTGTTTAGCTGCAATTTTTGCGATCAAATTTGTAGTAGTTTCTGTGATGCAACCTGTAGTAGTTTCTATATTAGCTGCAGTTTGATTAGCTGTTCCTTCTGATTGACAGCAGTTTGACTAGCCGCAGTTTGATTAGCTTCAGCAGTTTGATTCGCTGCATGGAATTAGCTTTCCCGTTGCAACAGCTTATAACCTGACACATCTGTGGCTTGTACTGGCTTGTATTTGCTGCAACAGTCCATTCATATGTAACGTTGCAACAGTTGTACTAGTTGCAGTTTGATTACCTTCAACAATTGATTACCAATAGTTTCTGTTTTTGGTTCCTATTATAGTGTTATATAACATTCAAGGCTTTCCTTCTATGAATATAGGTCATTGATCAAACCACATAATTCTTTCTTGTCCTTGTTGCTAGACAGTATTTTGTTTTAATATTTGGTTTGAAAGTTAAATCATATCAATATTTGGTACACACTTGCTTCCTGTAGAAGTTTGGATCTTATTCTTCTTCTTCTATTTGAGCCTGGGATTCTTTGAATTTGGTAGCCAGTGAAGCGAACAGTTGATATAGGTTGCAAATGAAGCGAACAGTTGAATATCTTCGAATTTGATAGCCAGTGAAGCGAACAGTTGAACGAGGAAATAGGCCAACGACCCATTTCAATAAAGAAGGGTGAAAAAATATTATAAAAAAATTCAAGGAATGTAAAGGCAGAGAATATGACAGGTTGCAAATGAAGAACAAGTGGGACCAAATGAATAAGGAATGGAAATTTTGGAAGGAATTGAAAAGGGGTTCTACCGTTCTTGGTTGGGATCTAGTGAAGCGAACATTTGATGAACCTAAGGAATGGTGGGTTGAAATACTTGTGAGCTTTGTTTGTAAACTTCTTTATTTTGTAACTTTCTATTTTGTTCTAATTGGGTGTCTATCAATTTTTGTGTAGGTGGTGTCTGCTGCAAAAAAGTTTAAGCTTTCTAGAATT
>NEWO01000480.1:171333-201826 GCA_003013225.1 Phalaenopsis aphrodite
ATACCCATCACTATGGATGCAAATAGAAGAAGATGGATGGAGGCCCACATGGATACACACAGAAGAAAGCGGAGAGGGATGTTTCTGATGGAAATATGTTTGATGTACAAGTACATTGTACATTGATTGGTCGCCATGCATGACATCTTCTTATATTGGCGACAAATGGGTTGGAGAGTTGCTTGCGGGGCACCCAACACGATTTTTTAATATGTTTCGAATGAGTCAGGCAATATTTATCGATCTTCTGAACTAACTCGTAGGATCTCACGGTCTTCATAGATCTTCGAGGACCAATTCACATGAGGTGCTCGCAATAACACTATTCATATTATCTCAAAATGAGTTTATGCGAGGAGTAATGGAGCGATTTCAACACTCATCAGAAACAATAAGCAGGTATTTCTCAATCAGATTGAGCACACTTGTTAGCTTGTCCTCTCATGTCATCAGACCCTTAGATTATAAGTTTGAGCAGATACCCGCTGAGATAGCACGTGATTCACAATATATGCCTTTTTTCAAGGTATTCTCTCGGATGCATTATAGTTAACTTTTTAAGGGTAAGCAATGATATGTCAAACCTAACATTTACTCATCAGGACTGCATTGACGTGATTGATGGAACACATGTTGACGCACGTATCCCAAATAGTGATAAGGTGGCATTTATCAGTCGTTGTGGTAGCCTTACCCAAAATTTCATGGTCGTCTGCGACTTTAACAAGTGTTTCAATTTTGTTATGGCTGACTGGGAGGACAACGCACATGACAGTCGAGTTTTTAAATCTGTGACACGGGATCCCAATAGAAACTTTTCACATCCACTTGCAGGTACGCTCGGGATTGAACTCATATGAATTGTTCAATTTATTAGGCAATTATTACTTGGGATCCCAAAAAACAACTTGAATTTCCATACCAATTGTTATATTTATTAGGCAAGTATTACTTGGTTGATGTTGGTTACCCATTGCAACGAGGGTATTTAAAGTCATTTCCTGATACGAGATATCACATACCAGACTTCGCACGTGTAAGTAACGTCACACAAGGAAGAAAGGAAATGTTTAATAAACGACATTCATCTCTACGTGGTGTAATTGAGAGGACTTTTGGTGTCTGGAAAAAGAAATGGGTGATACTCCGTGATATGCCTCCCTACAATTTTTCGAAGCAGGTACAAATTATCTTTGCTACAATGACTTTTCATAATTACATAAGAAGACATCATTCCCGTAGCGATATCGACTTCCATTTGGCGTAAGAGGATGAAGAAAATGTGCCTTCGGAAGCATTTGAATTCCATTGCCTTCACTGTAGATGAGGAAGGTGCAAGCGAGATGACAGAGCTGAGAGAACGAATTACTGATGAGATGGTATGTCTATGAATGAAGAATTTGAGAATTTATTAGTTAAATATTAATAAAAATATTGCTACACTGATTTTTATTCAACTTCATATTTACCTATTCTATTGCTTTTTTTTTTTTAGTTTTAGACCTGGGAACTATATGAAAACCATTGAGCTACTTTTTTCGATACTGTGATATCTTGCAATATTTTTCGAGCACCAATGATAATACTGAAAGTAGTTAGATTTTTGTGTTGGGGGATTGCCTTCTGCTTCTCCCAACATGAGTATTGGGAATGAGCAATTTCGCTGAAACGACTTGATGACTGCACACCACCTTTTACATGGAAATGTGTATTTCACATTTTAAAAGTTAAATGGTGGTATTTTTGATGTGATGTGAAAATTTTGGGTGACATAAATGTAGAAAGTAAATTTGTGTTAGATATGTAAGTACATAAGGATTGAGTGGTATGGATGTGAATACCCTTTGTTTTAATCAATCATTTGCAACTGTTTCTAGCATTGTGGTTTATCATTATGCTACTTCTACATTGGCTGTTTCTGTATTCAAATTTATAGGTTTTATCATAGTTTCTTCTCTGTTTTATTTTGTTCAATTTGGGGCCCAGTGGAGTAATGAGTATGTAGATAGGGCTGTCAAAAAAGCTCTTTGTTCGCGAACAGTTCGTGTTCGATTCGTCAATGAGTTTGTGTTCGATTTGTTCGATAAGTAGACGAAACGAACATGAACAAATTTTTTTCGTTCGGTTAGTTAAATGAACCAAACACGAACAATGATGCGTTCGTTCGTGTTCGAATCGTTATTATTCGAAATATAAAATAATTTAAAATAATTATATATAAAAAATTTATGATATTCAAAAAAATAAATTTTATAAATTATAATATATAGTAAAATAAAAAATAAATATAATAATATATTAATATACTATATTAGTAATATATATTTTTATAATATAAGTTGAATAATTAATTTATATATATTAATATTAGGGATGTCAAACTGGCTTGTTGTTCATGAACAGCTCGTGTTCGACTTGTGTTCGACTCGTGTTCGACTCGTTCGTTAAGAAATGAACACGAACAGAGACTTCACGAACAATTTCAAACACGAGCTTATTTCAAACAAACTAAATTTCAAACGAACCGAACACGAACACAAGCTCTGTTCGTTCGTGTTCGGTTCGTTTACACCCCTATATGTAGAAATGTTCAGGAATTTATGAACTATGCTTGGTTTACCGCATGGTTAAGGTTTAAATGCTTCCCTTGGCGACTGGAATGTGGTTCGATGGCAAATTTTGGATTTTGGATCTTTAAGATCTATTAATTAATTTGATTAAGGGGTATTTACATGTGTATATTACGCAATTCTTATATATTTACATATCTAACACCTAAACAATCATGTTTGCTTGCATACCACACAAATCTTTGGCAGTGCTTTTGATATGATGTTAAAGATTTGTATGGTATGCATGCAAATATGAATGTTTAGGTGTTAGATATGTAAATATGTAAGAATTGTGTAATATGCATATGCAAGAGCCCCTTAATTTTTTTTAAACATCATATTTCCTATGATATTTCCTACGGTTAAATCTATTCATTGCAGTGCTAGTCTTGTAAGTAGCAATGTTTAAGTGTTATGTATGCAGTTGTCTTTACTTTATGCTGATGGGCAAGATAAATTCATAAAGTTGTGTTCCATATGTGTTATGAGCCCCTTGATTAGATATATACATAAAATTATGTTCCATATGTGTTAGATATGTAAATACATAAAATTGTGTTTCATATGCGTTCTTATTCTTATACAGAAGTTGTCAACACTTTAGGGGCCTACTGAAGTTCCAAAAATATGATTGTTATACCCTTCTTTTAAACAGTTTTACCAAACAAAGGCAGAATAGTCTTTTTTTCGTAAACAGCTGCCTGACAGCTGGTTTCACACAGTTGCACCAAACAGACAACCAACTTCCCTGCAACTACTTCCTACAGCAGCGCAGCTGCAGCTAAAAAGCTGAGAAGCTGCAGCTGCTCTAAATAGAGCCTTAGTTTACCTGAATGTTAAGCACCTTTCTTGGATTGTCCCTTGGTAGTGGAAAAATTATTTCATACGGACACCACATGCAGAGATGCATGCGATGTCCGATCTCCACCGTCGATCATCGCAAAAATATATTTCGGTAGACCCTACTTTTTTTTTTTATATTTTGATTGCGGTGATTAACGGTAGAGATCGGATACCTGTGGTGTCTGTACGGAATAATTTCTACCGGTGGTGGGTACATCTCAAGGAGTGTGGGCCCCACCTTAATAAAAACAAGGTGCGCCCATAATATTACATGTCTATATACTTAATTATTATTTGTCTCACTCTAATTGTTTCACTATTACTCTTCTCAAGTTTATAATCTGCACTGAATATTAAGATGCATATGATTTGTTCAGCTTTCAACGGAGCCACCTATTCTTGCCGGCCAGGTTATTAAAGTTACAACAAACTAGCCCAAATGCTTAATTTGACGCAGTGGTGCTGCCATGTCAAACATCTTCATTAATAATCCTCGTCAAACAGGTTTAAACGAAAAATTGGCCAAAACATTCTATTCTATTTGTAAAATCTCTTTCTTTCCATTCAAATGAAGTCAGGAAATGAATCTAACAGCTCTGTTCGTCAGCTTAATTTGACGCGGTTCTTGCTCTTTTAATTTTGTTGCAGCACCTTTAAATGTCAGTTTTTCTTTAATTTCCATATTATTTCTATTGTGCAAATAACCGTTATTTCATACTTCTCAATCTCAACCGAGAAATGAACGAGACCTTTCCCTGCTCGCTCCTCCTCCTCCTCCTCTCCTTTTACATTATTCTCTTCTTTGCCGGCGAAACGTATTCCCAAAGCAGACCCAACCTCAGCTACTGCTCCGGCGACAACTACACATCCCTAAGTTCCTTCGAGACCAACCTCCGTCATCTCCTCTCCAACCTCACCAACGCCACTGCCAATTCTCCGTCTTTCTTTTCAACATACACCGTCGGAAGCCCTGCATCTATCCAAGTCTTTGGTCTCGCGCAGTGTCGCATCGACTCCTCCCCCACAATATGTGGCAGCTGTCTCCGTCGCGCCGCTGCCGTGGCTGGCAAGGATCAACTCGGTGGCTGCGGCCGAAACAGCTCAGCCGCATTACGATACGACTATTGCTTCCTCCGCTACTCCGATAATCGATTCTTGGGGATCCCTGAAATGACAATGGTCGCCACCTTCTATAACGTAGGGATCGCGTCGGTGTTTGACAACAGAGTCCAAGACCTAATGAAAGAGATCTTGCCGGCGGCCGCCAAGTCTGAGTTTAGGTACGCGGTTGCGGCTGTGAATAACTGGGGTTCTGAAACGAATATGTATCGGATGGCTTGGTGCACGATGGACCTTCAGCGCAGCGACTGCTTGCAGTGCCTGAATATGGCTTTGCTTTCGCTGCACACGGGAACGACTGGAGGCCAGACGGTAATGGTGAGCTGCATGGTTAGGTTTTCCACTCTGCAATTCTATTCCATGCCAATATTGGCTTCGCCTCCGCCTGCGTCTATGTCGTCGGATGAGGGGAAGGGCTTTATTGGTTCTAGTCTTCATGACTGGCACGCTACCAGCCTAAGCAGAGGTGCGTCAAAAATGTGTCTTATTGTCTCCTTAATGATTAATTTAGCAGAGGTGCGTCAAAAATGTGTCTTATTGTCTCCTTAATGATTAATTTAACTAGAAAAGGAGATTTAAATTTATCTCAGACAAAACATTTAGTTAGCTATTACCTTTACTTGTTTGGTGTCATCTTATTGTTGTAGCTATTTTTGCAGTCCTTCTATAGATATAGATCAATAAAATTTTGCTTGAGTGTAGGCCGAAAAAAGAGCCCAATCATGACTATTCTTATGGGAGTGCTTTCTGGATCTCTTGCATTGATCTTTCTATTTACAATCCTTCTTATTGTTACGCGAAAGATGAGGAGAAGGTTGCCAATACCGCCATTGATTTTCTCAAGCCTTCCACTATCGGCAAGCAGTAAGAAACTTGACCTTTTTCAAGTGATTTTCTTACTCAATCAAGCAGACCATTGTTTTACAGGGAATATACAAGATTCTTTAACGAGGAGTATTGAATCCTCATTAATTGATCTGGATGCAATCAGAATTGCGACAATGGATTTTTCAGAAGAAAACAAGCTTGGAGAAGGCGGATTTGGAGTTGTTTACAAGGTGCAATTCTTTGTTCGATTTGCTTTGCCTTATTCAGTCAATCTCTTGATGCAGTTTGAGCACGCTTACAAGTTTACGCTTACTGCCTTCAATCTGAACAGGGTGTGCTTGAAGATGGGCTAGAAATAGCAGTGAAGAGGCTATCGGTAACATCAAAGCAGGGATTAAAACAACTACGAAATGAGGTGGATTTCATGGCTAAGCTTCAGCATAAAAACCTTGTTAAATTGTTAGGTTGTTGCCTGAAAGACGAGGAGAAGCTGCTTGTTTATGAATTCCTGCCTAACAAAAGTCTTGACAAGTACTTATCCGGTATTCTTATTTTCTGAAATCTTTAGATTTCAATAATTCCTTTAACTCTTTTGTCATGGTATTGATGGATTTATGAAAGACAATTAAAAGATTCTGTTAGGCGCCAGCAACTAGAATGGGGAACACGGTACAGAATCATTGAAGGCATTGGTAGAGGGCTTCTTCATCTCCATGAAAATCCAGGCTTCAGAATCATTCATCGTGATCTGAAAGCTAGCAATATCTTACTAGATATCAACCTGGAACCGAAAATTTCAGACTTTGGCATCGCAAAGCTCTTCAACATGGATCAAACCAGAGGAATAACAAGCCAAGTTGTTGGCACATTGTAAGTAGATTTCTTCTTTGTCCAAATTTTGAGTTAGCTATCCCTACTCCGCGCTTAATATCTTGTTGTCTTATTGGTATCATTTACAGTGGATACATGTCACCAGAGTATGCTTTACATGGGAACTTCTCCACTAAATCCGATGTATATAGTTTTGGTGTGCTGGTATTCCAGATCCTTGCTGGCTGTTGCAATAGTACTGTGGTTGCTTCAGAGACTCCCTTAGACTTACTTAGCCATGTTAGGACTTTAAAGTAACTTTTTTGTTATTTAAATTTCGAATTTCTGAGAAGATGACTCCAAATGATCAATTCTTGAGCAGGTTTGGCATTGTTGGAATCAAGGTATGCCGCTGAAAATCATTGACCAAATCCTAGGAGATAGGTATTCTTCAAATGAAGCATTGAGATGCATCCACATTGCACTGCTGTGCATCCAGGAAGATCCAGCTCTGAGACCAAGCATGTCTTCACTGCTAGCCATGCTTACCACTAGCACTGTTGCTCTGCCTGATCCCCTGATGCCTACATTTTTAAAGCAAGTGGAAGTTTGATTTCCTATTCGTCAGATGGTGCTTTTGTTTCAGCCGAGTAATGATTTGAGCTTCTCATTTAGGGATTTTGTTAATTAAATTTAATTTTGACATCAAAAAATTAATTTTTTTATCAAGGAGTTCCAAGGGATTTAGCATGGCCTTTAAAAAAAAAAAATATTTTCAACCTTGCGGTGACTGTACATGTTTTTTTAAATTTATGCTTAAGATTTTGTGGTATATATATAAAAGTTCAGCATTTAATCTTTCATCAATAAATTATTGTTGATTTCAGGAAAATTCATATAAAATATTCGTTTGATAAAATTTATCTAAGAGAATTAAAAAGAAATAATGACAATTAAAATAAGATTATGATAAAATTATAAGGAAAAAATTATGTTAAAAAAATTAGAAAACTTCATGAAACATGCATTGGGGATGGATGAGGATGGAGATTTGTAAAACTAGCATAGATTGATTGTGGTAAAATTTTAGTGGTCAATTGAATTCATTGTTATTTTAAAAGTTTAACTTTGTTTCATGTTTCTCATTTGCAATATGTCTTGTAAATTTCTTTCGGGGAAAGAGTTGGATCCTAAATTGTCAATTGATTCACACATCAAGGGAGGAGCAACCGAAGAAATAGAGAATGGAGGAGAAGGGATTGAAGAGGGAATGTGATGAACTCTTTCAAAAATTGCTAAAAACATGATCCATACCTCTCGCATTAATTCTCCCCTTCACATATATGAGATTTTTTCTATATAATACATGAATAATGATTATATTTAAATCTCTAGTGATCTCAAGTTGTTACCCTTTGTCGTATTCTAAACATAATGTATATTTAATATTATCTTTGATGGGTTGTCATCCAATGTACTGTATTTTTCCTGTCATTCTCTGTGCACTTATCGGGTCACATTTCTTGGGTCTTTTTCCATCTTTTGGTCTAAAATCAATTTATCGTCGGTGTGAGTAGGTTCTCCCCCAATAGGGTTGATCTAAAGTGGCGAAGTGACTCGTGGTATCGTCGCCAATCAGTCCCCTCTCTAATTTGACTTATAAAAGGGTGTCCATCTAATGTATGTGATTGATGGTGCAAGTTCAATATCATTTAAATAGTGGTTCATACCTGACAACTTTTATATTTTTTTTTGTCACGTCGTGGGGAGAAGTTTACCCTAAACAACTTTTAATGTCTTCAAAATCATTTCGAGTTCATTTGAATTTATTATATTGTTAAATCAATCATTCAAAGTTAAATTCAGATGTAGTAGTGATATTCTAACTTGTGCTCAATGAACCTTGATGATTTAATTATCCCATGAGCGCATTACTTAGGTATTCACTTGATGTTCTATTTAGGAATTATGTAAGTGGATGCCCTTAGGGGCAAGCTAAATTATTAAGGACCTTGTGCTTATGATTAAATTTGGGTTTGTAGTGCTTTGAAGGTATTCATGATTAGTTATGTTTCCTTTTCTAAACTTTATTAAGCAAAGTCAGATTAGGTCTAATTCACTACTAAGCCCTTACGTTAAGTTTTAAGGGTAAATTTGCAATAATCAAAATGTTTGGTTAGATGGATTTAATGCTTATTAAAAAATCATACTTATCATCTAATCTCCGATTAGGGGCTTCAAATGAGTAAATTATCTTTTTTCTAGCTCAAGCCCACTACCTTAGGATCATCGAATTAGACCAACTTCCAAGTGACAATAATTTAGGATAATTATAATTTTACCATTGTTACAAAAAAAGTGATGAGTTGGTTTCTACCTTTTAATCACTTATGTTTCAAACACCTAATAGAACTCATTATGATCAATATTACCCATTTATCATTTGACTTAGCCTAAATTTTAATTAGGGCATCAAAATCCCATAATTATCATTTTGCCCCTAGGGCTCTCCACTTCATAATTCCTTAAATTTAACTCAAATGACTTTGACATTTGTTTAGTGCCTCACTCATGGGTCAATTAAAATATCATCAAGAAAATTATAATTTTCTGATTTTTATTTAATTTTTATCAATTATTTTTACTCAAGAATAGGGATTTTCAATGTTAATTCATTTAATTAATCAAAGTGAAGTTTCTGTCCTTAGGAAAATTATTGGAGATTCACCTATGTCAGAAGACCACTTTGGCTAAACTTCATGAATTTTTAAAATATATTCTAATTATTATAATTATTTGCTTATTTTGATGGTTAGTAAAATATAAAACAAAATATAATCTTAAAAAATATTTTAATATTTTTCTTTAGTTCTTTTGAGTTCAGAGAACTCAGAGAAATAAACTTTATATTTTTGTGATTTTTTATTTTATTTATTCTAATTATTTTAATGTAAAACAAAAGAAAATACTTTTTTGGTGTATTTTTGTATTTTTGCAAAAGTAAAGAAAATACATTTAGGAAAATTAGGAAAAATAGTTAACTGGTCCCAAGTGATCAGGGAACAATTTGTAACATTTTGATGTATTTTTTGTATTTTTGTGATTTTTAATTATTTTTAAATTGAAAATAAGCTCAAAAATGAAATTTTTATTTTAACATCAATTTTATTTTTCTTGAGTGCCCTTGGTCACAAGGATTATTCCAAACCACTTTTTGTGTTTTTTTATTTATATTTTATTTATTATAATTATTTTAGTGCAAAAATCTCATTTATCTTGCAAAATAGACTTTGATATTAAAGACAATTCAAATGAGGTTCGAATTTTTACTGTGACTTTTATCTATTCATTATCTTTAATGTGGACTAATGTTTATGAATTTTTGGGTTATATTTTATTTTCTTAATTTTCTAATGGTTTTAATGACTTAATTACATAAGACAACACACTTAATTATTTAAACCCATTTTATATTTTTCCTAAGGTTCTCTAACCACAATAAACCTACCAAAGCAAGTCCCATATTTTTAGATTTACATTTTAATTTTTACAATTATTTAATTGAAACAAAGGCACCTGAGATGTAAAATCAGTGCTTTTAATCTTAGGGGTGTCCCCTGACTTTGTAAAAGTTAGAGGACGCTCCTAATCACATGAAGATCAAATCCTTCAAATTTCATGCCATGATGATTAATATTTAATTATTTATGATTAAAATAAGCTCTGGAGTATTTAATTAATTAAAAATAAAATACCTGACCAATAATTTTAATTCTCGGTTCATAATATTCTCTTTTGTTCACTAAGCACAATAGTATTTTTATTTTATTTTTATAATTTTTATACACCAAGTTATGCATTTTTAAAGTTTCTGAATTATTTTAAATAAAAATGCCTTATTTTTTTACTTATCCGTGCGGCGGCCACACAATCCTTGGCATCTCCGAACTTTCCACGTGGCACACTTCCATTCGACGCTGCCATCCACGTTCGTGCTGACCTGGCCCTTGCTTTAAGTTCCAAAGGTTCTTCCGACGCCTCCTCCATAACTTGAAGGTCTTTTCAATTTCACATGCATAGATATAAGCATAATGCATGAATTCAGCTTCACATCCGCCTACTTCAAAAAATAGAAAGAAGTTCATATGATGTTCATTTCAATTCCACATGCTTGGAAATAAAGAGAATAACATGAAGGACTTCATTTTTACATGCTTGAAGACATTAGGGAAACACTTGAATAGAACTTCACTTGCATATGTTTAAAGTCAAAAGAAGAACACTTAAAAAAAAAACTTTACTTGCACATGCTTAAAGACATAACAGAAATGCATGAAAGACAGTTACTTTCAAATGCTTAAAGACATAAGGAAAACCAAATGCATAGGTCAATTCATTTTCACATGCTTAAAAACATAAGGGAAACACATGAATAGGATTTCACTTTCATATTCTTAGACACAAGGGGAACACATGTAGTTTACTTAAATTTCACATGCATAGAGAGAATACGAGAAGTCAATTTTATTTCTCATTCATATAGACATACCAAACACATATAGTTAAGGCTTCACTTGCACATTCTTAGATCTAAGAAGAAAACATATAGGTTGCTTAACTTTGACATACATCAAGAGAATACATGAAGTTAATTTAAATCACATACATAGAGACACAAGAAATACATATGGATAAGGCTTTACTTGCAAGTGAATATTGCATGGAGAATATAAAATAATGTTCATGAAGGTACAAATAGAGAAAACACATACAACAATTTACATGGAGCAAATTACATGTAAGGGAGGTAAAGCACATAGATGTTTTCCATGTATAGTAAGTTAAATTTGCATCGGAAAACATTATGAAAGTGAACATTATGTGAACATATATGAAAGTGGCTAAATAGAGATTATTTTAAAGTTATATGAGAAAAATGTGGGAGATAAACATCAAATAAAAATAACTATATAGAGAATCAATGGAAAGTGCACTGTGTGGAGAGGAAAAGAAGAAAGAAGAAGAAGATAAAGAAGAAAGAGATAAAGTATGTTGATCAGTAGAAGAAAAAGATGGGAAGAGAAGAGATATGGAAAAGAAAGTGCAGATGAAAAGTATGGAGAAGAAAATTGTGGAAGAAGAAGATAATGAATTGAAAAGAAATACCAAAGATGAAGAAACTGGACGAGGAAGAAATATAATTTTGGTAGCTCTACTACAGTAATTATAGTCATCAAATATAGCTTCTAAATTAATTTATAACTTCTATAGCCAACTATGGATATTATAGCCCCATCACGATTATTATAGATAGAGTGCAGAAGTTACAATCTAAATTTTTCTTAGAGATTATAAATGTTGGAGTTATTATTTTATCATCTTGTAATCTCATATTCTCTAAATTAAGTAAAGAGTTGACTTATATTCTCACAATTACATACTAAGTTATTTTAACAATGCCAAGCCTTGTGTTATTTTTCTTTTTCAGGGTGGTTTTTTGTATATAAAAATCAGGTATCTTATCTCATATTTTTTTTTTTATTTGTGTGTTAAATTTTTGTGCATTACTAAGAGATTAAATTATCTCTCTAACACTATGAATTTTCTAGGAGATACATATAATTTTATATATATATATATATATATATATATTATTTATATATATAACTTCTAGGCAACTTCTCCGAGACCAAGTACAGTAGTAATTAATTTCTAGAGTTGACTGCTGTAAACTTTTACGTATCTATATGACCAATGATTACAGGTTCATAATAATCAGAAGGGAATTGATCGCAACTTTTTTCTCATACAGATAGCCTAGTAATTTTTTTCAAGTCCTGTAATGTATTGGACTTCTCAAAGCTGAGGTGATCCCTTGTTAACCTCAGGAATAGTCCAACTGTTTTTAATCTAACGTGAAGAAATAAAATAGCCTGATCAGTATGAACGCCATGCTGGTGTGACTATTAATCTAATACTTAGTTTTAATTTCACCCAAATCATTTTTGTTTGGTTAGGAAATATACAGTAGGTTGAGCCTCATCGCAGGGATTTCCTGCCCTCTGATTAAGACATGAAGAAAGAGCCACTCGCTATTGGCCTTGTAATTATAGAAATCACTATGATTCATGGCAATCATGGAAGCTGGGCATTTTATCCAACCCGACATATTAGCTCTGAGATTAAATTTTTGCAGGTTCAGATTTTGTCTAATGTGTTTGATGACTTTTTATTGCATATGGACACTGGATGTAAATTTGTGTCTAGTATCCGATTAGAACCTTCCAAAAAAATTGATAGGTCCCACTCTAAAAAAATAAAAAAAAAAATAAAAAGATATATTCTTGTGGTCCTGACTGGACATCAAATACAAATTTGAGTCTAGTGTCCGTACGCAATAAAAATCTCGTGTTTGATAGATGACACGAATCAATAAAAATTATTAGATATAAGAATCTCTATTTGAAATATATTTAAAACCTTAATGTTATTCAACCTTAGACCACTATTATGAAAAGTAGTTTCATTGGAAATTTTGGAATGCTTTAAAAGCAGTTTTAAATCGCGGCACAAGTACTGTAGCTGTAATCCACTGCAAAGCCCTTTGCGGCAGCTTTGTAATTATTGGAGAAGACATTTTGTAGCAGTTATAATTGCAGCTGATTTATAACGTCAGTTTTATTTGTAATATTGTTATAGTGTAGCGGTTAAAATCTATGAAAATTTCATATTAATCATTATTTAAATTGCCGGAGATGTGGTCTTTTACCAGCCACCTATCGCAAGATTAAGCCCAAGGATTCACCTTAATTGACACAAGAATCACAAATTGGCCTGCATTTCAAAGCGAACAATTTTCAGTACAAATTTAGGCAACTTATTTACTACTAAAATGCGAATAGAAGTTTTAGAACCTTTTGGAAGTTGAAAAGACTTCACGTGTTGACTGTGATATAAAAAATATGTAGAAGGGTTACTTTCATGCCCGATTATATTATATCATAATATTATAGTTTTTTATATTTATTGTACTCAAAGAAATTTATAAGAATAGATGGAATGATTAATGCTTTAATTTTATACAAGAAAAAAAAAAGCATGAGTGTTTCATAAAATACATCATTGTTTCTTGCGTGGGAAACTCGGTTTAGGGGCAAAACCAAGAAGCCCCTCTTAATTAAAATAATTATACTTGTGTGCATTATATGAATTATGCAAAATTGATTTCATGATGTAGGCTAGAGGAGCTTGAAGGTATTAGAGTTTTTTCAATAGATTATTCATGATATATGTGCTCATAAACACTATCTATGACGATGAAAAACATGGTTGGGGATGTCAGTGTTAACAACATGGATCAGACTTATATGTGATCGCACAGGTCTGTGACACGCATTGACCTCATGGATAATGATATAGTTCAATCTTATATGTTATGAAATGCATGAACACTAATGGTGGTGACACATGATGGCATCGATGAATGCATACATTACTATTAATAATGTGTATCAACCTTGCAACATTGGAGGGTAATGAAATTGGTGGGCATTAGTGTTAAAAATACCATAGTCAAACTATAGGGGTCGAGAGATCTTAATCAAGCCATGGCGGTGAGCACAGTTAGGAATAAGTGATGGAGTCGTTGCAGTCAAGCAAAAATGGTTGAGTGAGTGTACAAGGATGTTGGATGTTAGAACCCATGGTGGATTTTTTTTTTTATGTGTGTGTCTACCGCATTTCTCAAAAGATTTCTATAAGAATGATTATATAAAACATTTAAGGAATAATATACCACCCTAAGGGGAAGTAATATTATCTTAAAATGAACCTAATCTTTCAGATGATAAAAATCTTTACGATTATGGGTCTACGAGAACTAGGGGTTTACCCCATACGAGGGTAAGATAGAGTTTAGTTTATTCTAGGTTTGGTATCCCTACATGGGCAAGCCCTCAGAAATAATTGTCTTTAAACTGTGACCCATAAAGAATACTCTCAATTAAATATTAATTACAGTTGCTCAGATTTCAATGATGAAAGTTTAGATTTTAAAGGTGAAGAATGGATCTAAGTTTAATTTTTTTTGAATAATTAAGCTCAGCAGTTGGTACATACAATCTAATTATGTTTTTTTTCAATCTTTTTCTAGTTTCAGAGTCTCTAAATTGTCTTATCATTGTCATTTAATTCATCTTTCCAAAAATATCTCTCTTTTAAATCATGAAAATGAATCATAGAAGATAGAAACTGCAAAGAAAGAAAAGACAACAAAAATTAACAAACAATTTAGAAGAACGAAGAGAACATTCATAAGATGATCCTCACGTAATATCAATGGACCCAAAAAGCGGCCAACAATTTCTGACGACTTCATTGGGGATTAGTTTTTCTTCCATTTTTAATATGAGATTTTATCTTCATACATCGATAGTGTGCCCATATCTCTTGTGGGTTAGACTGCAATTCTTTCGTTGGCATGCCTCACTCATTTCTTCCTTGAGTTGGTATAGTCAACTCCTTTTGGATTCTAGAACCTTCTGTTTACTCATCCTTAAGCAGGGAGGTTCTGGAGTCATCAAATTTTTAAAGTGGGTTAGCACCCAAATAGATGTTGATAAATTTAGAGTGATGAGCGAGCTCCCATAGGCGAATTCACTTTGAGGTCGGTCCCGATCTTGATTGGGTATGATGCCTTACTTTTGCCTTTTTCCTCCTTTTTGGTATGACTTGTTGATAACAAGTAAAATTAAAAGTCATTGTCTTAATTCTTCTCTGAAAAAATTCTAAACGAAGAAAAGTTCGTTAAATCTACACATTAACACATTAAAAAGTTTAAAATAAAACAAGGTCGAAATGAATGACTCTAAAATAAAACATAAATACACTTTAAAATGATAGCCAATTGGTAGGACAATTTCATCATTTTTCATACTTACTATGCCCAGAAATAAAGCATAGGATTCCATTGAAATTTTGAAGTTTTCAACTAACAAAAATAATGTCGTTCCCAAGCCTGACCTTCTTGTTCAACATGCATACTGACTAAAAAGCCCGCCACGTAGCATCAACAATCCAATTTGGGTTTGAGTTTGGTGAGGTAGAGGCTCTTCTCAGAAAAGCACCTTACATGATAGTGAAGATGGTTGTCTCCGAGGTTCAAGAGCCGTCTTCTGAGTTTGACCAACATTGTGGTTGACACACCTAAAATATATTTTATTTATAGACACATTTTTATATCTATTTTTGAGATATTGCACTTTAATGGAAGATATTTGTGTGTTTTTCTTTCAGGTACAAGTAAAAAGGTGAAAATTGCTAAAAGGAGTGAAAAAGGACCAATTTTGAAGCAAAATTGTGAAAATGGTGCAAAAGTGTTCGCCAGAGGCCACGCCCTTAAGCGCTAAAGGCAGTTATGTGACGATTTACGTCATTTTGCTAAATTTTGAAGGGATATTTGAGGCACTTATTGGCTAAAGAGGGTGATTATGTCCACTAGAAACAAAAGTATGATTAGAAGACTTATGAAAGGAGGTATCCTTTGGAGAATATATCGAATTGGGACACATTTTGAAGAGTTATCAAGGCACCACTTGGAGATTTATAAAAGAAGGATGTGCTTGAAAGTACTGGAAAGGGGGAGTTTTGAGAATTGTTAGAGATAGTTTTGGAGAGGTTTTTCAGGCACCACAAATTTACTTTATCCTTTTTTAGTTTTATTTAGAGAGTAAGAGTGTTGTAAAAGAGAAGAGATTCAAAGGAACTTCAAGAGTTTGGTGAAGGATTTGAGATAAGTTTTTATCTTTTATTTTTAAACTACTTTAGTTTTAATTGAGACTTCTTGTTGGTTTGACAATGATTTCTACTTTTAAACTAAACTGTGGTTTTGTTTTCTCCATGGATTTTGAGTAGTTTTCTTATCTTTCACTTTAAAATGATAAGTAATTAAAAGTGTTGGATGGAAGTTATGGAGATTATTGATCTTTAAAGTTGGAAGAAGTTGTGATGATTTAAATCCATGTACTTCATTTACTTTTTTATTTGACTTATTTAATGTTAAAATTTGTTGTGAGAACATGTAAGAACTGGGTTGGTATTGTCTTAGTCAACAATTGGAAAGAATCACATGAGGTTGTATGAATGATAATGTAATTCATATGATCTAGTGCAAATAAATAAGGAAATAATCTTTGAGGGGTGTAGAGTTAAAGGACTTTAAAGTGAAAGGCTAAAGCCCCCAAATTGGTTTATTGTTTTAACATCTCATACAAGATGTTAGCCTTTAGGTAGAGGGAATCAAGAGAACTTTAGAGCGAGAGCTAATATCTTCCCTGTCTAGTCGGTCTTAATAACCATTCAAACTTTAAATTAGTCAATGTTATTTATAGCATCTTTAGTAAGAGTAAGAAATATTATTAATCCTATTTGACACAACACAATTTGCATACTTCCACAACAGAATTCCTATACTTATTACTGACTCAAGTTATCTTTTGAAGTTTTATTGTTTTGTCAAATTGTTAAAAATACAAAAAAAAAATTGAATTTTACCTACTGTGAAAATATTTATTGTTTAAATAATTGTCTTTTTAAAATAGAAGGTTTGTTGATAAATAGTGCATATTGCTTATTTTCCCTGTGGGTTAGATATTCAGGTCTTAATTAAAAGTCCTATATTACTTGATAACGATACGTATACATGAGTAGTATCCTTATATATATATATATATAAATTAAAAAGTTAAATTCTTACTTTCTTCTGGATCAAGTTTTTGGTTCTGTTGCAAAGTAAGGAAAAATAAGTGAAAAATATCATGACATTGTTATACTGTTAAATATAAATAGTCGCAAACAGTGGTCAGGACTTCCCTTCCCTTAAGAAGTTCAAAGTCAGCATCCCCCATTTTGACTGTCACTCTCGTTACCACAAAAAAAGTTCCTACTGTAAGCATAACTGTTACAGTGACATAGCTGAATTAACCATTACTGCACTAGCTGTCCCGCCAGCCAAAAGAAATGGAATTCTATACATGGATGATTCAATATATGTCTTCACCCCACCTCAATCTATTTTTGAGATTGGGTCCCGCTCTAGGTCTGTGCCACTGACGTAATCTCATAGGAAGGACCGTAAGACAAGAGAATTAAGGGCTCAGAGAACACAAGCTACTAAATTGGCTTTAGCAGAGACAACCCCTCTATTGGAGGAGATGGAGCTACTGGAGGCCTCACTTCACCTTAAGGAGAGTAGGTTCCATCCTTTATCTGCGCTCCCGGAGAGGAGGGCACCTACCAAATTTCCTCCATGTTCCCACCCTTATCTCTCAAAAGTGGAAGGGGTGGAAAGAGGGAAAATGCTAATTCTCACACCCGAGTTTCCTCAATCTTTGAGAGATTGGCTTGAAAGGAGAAGTGTTTTTCACCAAAGTAATAAAAAAAATGGGTTGTGTTGTATTTCCTAGGATGAGAGCATAAATTTTGAAGAAAGATGAGTTTGCTACACATCTTCATAGTCATAAGAAAGTGCCACCATACCATGTATCTGCCAAGCTCCGTCTGGAAGAACAAGTAGTCACAATTGCCATTGTTGTCAACGTCACCGATGTCAATACCAAAAAGTGAAAATCAGTCATGATTGACATCGAGATTATCATCTGTCATTGCACATGGAGAGCTCCCAAGGTCAAGCAATGTCAAGAGAATGTCTGTCGTCGTATCCGACTCGATCACTAGGGGACATCCTTCCCTCCGCCATATTGATGCCATCAATGAGGTACTGATCCCGCTAGAATATAATTGTGTAAAATTTATAAAGTTGAATCCACTTTACAACAGTGCCAAAAACTTGATGTGGTATTTTATTAATAATAACGTTAAGCTCTTAAAATTGAGATTCTACGCAAGTATACATATCGTTATCAAACAATATAAGACTTGCTATTTAAGTCCCAAATATCAATCCCACGGGGAAGGTTTAAATTTGAAATGATAAATTAATAAGGAAATTCAAAAAAATCAAACAAAATTACTGTTACTAATTTCGAAAGTGTAAGATACTAACAAAACTAAATTATTAACTACTAGCAAAACTTAAATGCAGAGATTTAAAAATAGTAACTACTAAACTATGTTTATGTGATAATCTAATATGAACAAACATCTTTCCCAATACAATGAGTTTTTGGTAAAATGAGATGATATAAATGATTTAGATTTGTATTGTGGCAAAAGAGCAATTTTAATTATCTACCCTGATTCAGTATTATAGAAAATCATTGGCTAATCTTAGGTTTAGTCCCTAAATCCGTGGCTAAGCTAGGAGGATACTGGCTCCCACTCAAGAGCTCCCACTTACCTTCCCCTGAATGCTAACTCTCGCTTTAGTTTTTAAACACTAAGATCAAATTGGGGATTTTTAGTCTGTCACCCAAAAAATATCTCCAATTCTACACCCAACAAAGTATATTTCCCTATTTATTTGCACTTAATTCCATGAACAAAACACTCTTTTATGGACTTAAATGTGATTCTCACTATGTTGTATAACTCATACACCATTTCCTGGATTGTATGTTTCACAATCTATTTTAATAATTCAATTGGTCAGATCAAAAAGTAAATTAAGACCAAAGCTGAAAAACAATCACAAGTTTTTTTAAATTTTAACATTAGCGCATCCAAATTATTTCCTTATTTCACCACATCCCAGAGTAAAGGGAAAGATAAAGGAATCTACTCAGACTTCATGAGAAAGATACAATAAAATACAATTTTCATATATAAAAGAAAGTTCATACAATGATAATAAACATACAACACTTAACTGAAACTCTTTCTCAAAGCAAATTCTTTGTAGCCTCTCTTAGAAAATGTAGGAAGAAGAAATCTCTCACTTCTCTTCCTCTCCAACACTTCTTAGAGAAGAATTCACACTTAAACTCACCACAAAAACTCAAAAATATAAAAATAATAACTAACTAGTGGTGTGGAATGGCGTGGAATGTAGGCGTGCGAAGAGGGAAACTGATTGAGTGGAAGAATGTGAAATGTTGCAAGGGGAGGGGGGTTCTGATGAAATTTCAGCCCTAAATTGAGCCTAGAGGGTGGCTCCCCAATAGGTGCATCCAAAAACTCTTCAAAAAGCATCCAAATTCATTGAATCTTTTAGAAATAGGGCCTGCACCGACACTGGTATCGTCGACGCCCATTTTGGTGCTGACGACCATTTAATTTAATCCACCTTCTCTGTAAAAGGGCGTCGCCGGCGCCCAGTCTGGTTCCATCAGCATTGAACATTTTTTTAAATTCACCATTTTGACTCCAAATTTCATGTTTTTTGCTTGAAGTCCTAAAAATCAACAACCTGCAATAAAACACAAAAAAATATCCATTAAAGTGTAATATCTCCAAAGATAAGTATAAAATTTTGGTTTAAAAATGCATATATTTTTTATGTATCAAAATCTCCCAAACTTAAATATTACTTGTTCTCGAGTAACTCTTTTACTATATAAAATTATGACTTATGGTAAAGATTTTAACTTCTAGATTTTCATATATTAGTTCACTAAATAGGATATCATCAATTAAGAAAATTTCAAAATAACTCTAGTTAATACTAAAGGCATAAGAATATCTAGCAGTCAAGTCTATGATTTTTGACTCTCTATTCTTTTCAAAGAAAATTACAAATTATTCATATTAAAGCCACTTAGAATATCCATATGAAAAAGAACTTCATGAAACTTTACTAGTAAATATACTAATACTGAAATATAAGTTTAGAAAATGTAGCCAAGCCTTCTTGTTTAACTTGATTCAAGTGAAACCGATTTTTTAATTAGACATCTCCTCAAGCTTCTCCTCACATTTATCTTCTTTTCTTTTCTTTTCTTTTTCTGTTCAGGATCATTTTCAATTCTTTTTCTTTTCTTTTCTTATCTTATCTTATCCTTTTTTTTCTTTTTCTTATGTAAAGATTACTATATCTGGATAACTTTTAATGATTTTGAACTTCGATATCCTCTTCTTAAAGTTAAAAACTTTTCTCATTTCTTTACTTTATAAATTTATATTAGCTTTAAAAATCTTTCATAAAGTTTTAATCTTTTCTTCTTACATGAATCTCTAAGATTTTTAAAACTTCAAAAATACATATTCCTTTACTTTAAAATAGAAAAAACATAGTCTTATTCTATCATACCAAATATCTTAATCTATAAAATTAAACTCTATTATTTAAAAATTTTAACCTAAGTTTACTATATATTTAGAAACATAAATATATTTATCTAAAGTTACCCTCTAATACCAAAGGTCATGTTAAAATTTTAAAGTATTTTGAAAATATAACTAAAAGTTTCTTTTCTTCTAAAGAGAAAATTTTCTTTTCTGTCCCCCCCCCAAACTTAAATTTTTAAAATATTTTACATGAAAAAATGAAAAATAAAGGGTGAAAGAAAAAAAAATTAATTCATAAAGAAAAGACATACCTGTTGAAGATTCTGATCTGAAACTTAATTCTAAAATATTACAGGTGCTAATATGAAAAGCTACAAGACTTAAAACATTAAATAACACATAATATATATAAAAATTTGCTGAAAAAGAGTTAACTACAAATACATCCAACAAAGTACTAAAAACTATTAACTTCCAATAGTTTCACAAATCTACAGTACACAATACAATATATAATTAAAATAAAGCATCACGGTCCACAAACTAACAGTCTCAACAATAAATTATAACTTAACATAAAAATAAATAGAAATCTAACTAAAGCATCACCAATCATCGTCTTCTTCTTCTTCTTCCACATCCAAATTTTGCTGCTGATATGGAGTAAAAACAAAGTGAGTAGGAAACTGAACTGAGTGATCACCCTTCATATATTTGACAATTGCATCATCATAAGCATCATTATATTCAAACTTTTGTCGTATCAAATCATCATTGTGAGCATGTTTGGCCTCCATATTTTCTATTATATTATCCATTCTCAACATATCTCCCTGTTGGATCATCATCTCCTCCATAAGTTCCTGAATAGTAGGGGTGCTTGAAGTATTTGAAGTAGAAGGAATATCCCTGGTCCTACTTCTAGATCTCCATCTAACATGAGATCCATAAGTCTTTATATTGGCAGGCCCAATAGGTTTTAGAGATTCAATCCCTCCTCATCTTCTCTATAATGAACTTCTGTCTGTTCACATAGTGTGAAGATCGGTGCAGGGTGAGATAAACCATTAGTGGTCTCTCCTAAAGCAATAGATCGAGTATTCTTATAAATAATAGAGCTTACATTTATCCTCATCACCTGCTGGATACAGAAGTTCAAGATGGCTTTATCCTTTGTTACCTCACTATGATGGTTTGTTGGTATCATTCTTCCAGAAATAAAGTATTGTCAGACCTTAGATACTACATTTAACATAGAAAGAGGAAAGTTTACCTTAACTCCATTCTTCACCTTCCAGGTTCCTCTTCCATCAATAAGAAAAGAAATAACCTTATCCAAGGCCTCATTTGTTGTAGAAAATGATTTGTATTGACAGCTGTACAAATCTTCTAAATGATAAAATTCATTATTTTTTTTTGGAGTAAACTCCATCATTTTCTCTCAGACAAACACATAATCTTTAGAAGTCTCCTTGAAATTGGCATAGAACTCCATCACTACGCCAATAATCACCTTAACAGTAATATAACAAAAATTCTCCCACTACCGAGCATTGATTAATCTTTCAACTTCTTCGCCCAAATTTTTAAATACTCGATCTGGGATCACTTTTTTAGTTGTAAGTAGACTATTGAAGCAAATGTTGGCCTTGTAGTTGACAAACCTTTGATCATCAAAATTTTCTTTTCTCTTTCCTTTGCTCATTATATGTGTCATGGTAAATATAAGAAAATTTGACAAAATCAAAATAAATTCCCAAAATCAAAATATGGAACGTTTTAAATTTAAAGCTACTAAGTAAGAGTTCTTCGCCAAAGGATTTTCTCAAAATCTTCCAACAAAATCTCAAAATTTCGGATCTCGACAATGTAGGATAAATCCTTGGTGAAAATGAAAAATTTTGAGTTCAAAGTGGAGCTCTTACCTAGAGAAGATGAAATCCAAACTTTGTTTGCCTTAAAATCACCTCAAGTTAGAGCAATAGAAAGCCCTAGGTGCAAAAATCGGAGGTTAAAGGTGACTTAAAGGTTAAAAATGGCGTTTTACTGTGAAAATCAAGAATTTTAAGGGTGTTTGGGTCGGTTCGTGTCAAGGGCGCTGTCGGCACCCATGCAAGCACCGCCGACGCCCATGTAAGCGCTGCCGACGCTAGTGTCAAAAAAAATTATATTTTGATTTTTTTAATTTTAATTTTCTCTCAATTTACTCCAAAGTTTATTTAGTCTTTTTGAACATTAATTTTCATCTAAAAATAATTCACAAGCAAATTCACAAACAACACCAAACTAACTTTTATATATGAAAATACACTTTTTATAAATACATTTCTCTAATCACACTTCCACATCCTTAAAGCAAACTACATTATAATTCAAAGTTGAAAACAAGCCACAACACTGGAACACTAACACAAAACTATACACACAAATAGAGTTCTAAAGCAAAGTAAAATAAATCAAATTCACACAATTACATTAAAAACATAAGTATTTTAAACTAGTAAAAAGTCCAACTTCTTCAATTATTCTATCTCTTCTTCAGTGCTTTCTCCTCCTCTAATATCTCCCATAGACTGTTAATAGACATACAAATTGTAGAAAGATCGGTACGGGAACTTATCAGTGAAATTTTCATCGATCCATCCATTTTCTTAAACATCTGTACCAATCCTGCTTCAACTGTTCCAATATGATCAAAGTTCTCCTTCATTCTCCAATCTAGGTGATTAAAAAGGTAGTTAAGATTTCCTATTGCATTCATAATACTCTGAAGTTCTCTTTCTATTTTCTTCATTCTCTTCTCCAAAGATATTGAACTTCCAACAACTGGTGGCATCAAAGGTGTTGAAGCATGTGATGAATGATCCAAACTAACATATAATGCTTCATTTCCATTCCCTATATAATTGCCATCAATAGGAATCATGGGCTCCCAAGGTAATAAAACTTTTTCCCAACTTTTATATGGAACTTGAGATTGACTGCAAAGTAGGAAAATGATAGAAGGATGACCAAGTCCCTATGTTGGCCCATTCATAATAATACCCATAATAAATTTGAAAATAATTGACCCCACATCAATGGGATTTTCCATTTGAATGCAATAGCTTAAAATGACACTTTCTTTTATAACTCTACTAATCTTCATGGTAGGGAGCAATTTTGTAGATATGAAGAAATGCCATTGTTTTGAAATTAGATTAAACAGTGAAACAGAGAAACTAATGTATCCCTCATCTCTGATTTCCCAATTATCATTCTCATCCGTCAGAAAATTATATATTTCTTGCATCATATCTCTCGTTGAGATAAAATTTGTATAATGACAGATTGAAACTTTTTCTCTCAATCTTAATTTACTTTCAATCGACCAATTGATTTGTTAAAATATGTTAAGTTTTACAACTAAAGTGAAGATTACATCCAAGATTTAGGGAGGTCAATGTCCTTGAAAGTTGGGTGCAAATAAATAGGGAAATAAAAATTACCGGGCGTAGAATTGGAGATTTTAGAGTGACAGACTAAAATCCTCAATTATGTCTTATCATTTGGGTGCTGAAGTGTAGATGTTAGCCATCAGGCAAGGGGAACGTGAGAGCTCCAAAGTGAGAGCCGGTATCCTCTCAGCCTAGCCACAGATTCAGTAACAAAGCATAGGATTAGTCAATGTTCTTTATGCTTGGTACAAAGGGTAAAAAATATGTATGCTCCTATTTGGCACAATATACTTTGAACTGATTCAATTTATCCATTCACTTAAATTTCTTGACAAGGAGCATGATATTTTTTTATATATTGAACTTCACATTAGAAACAATATTAGTAGAACTAGTTAATTAAGAGTTTATTAAAATTACATTTTTATTTCAATTGTCTATTAGTTACAAATATGTAATTTGAACTATATTGTTGTGATTAAGTATTATTTTTGTAAATCTTAGTTCGTAGTCTCTAATATTACTCCCTGTGGGATCGATATCCAGGACTCCATTAGAGCCATGTATTACTTGAGCGATACGTATACTTGCATTGATAAGTGTGACTTTGCAATTTTTGAATATTTTATACACATCTTTATCAAATCTATAACCGCTGTCAAGTTTTTTTGGCGCACGTTGCCGAGGATTTAAATCTTCTAGCAGTATCAAATTTTTGTATTTTTAAGCATATATAAAGTCGCTGTCACACAGAACTTGCTAACTCCTCTGCACAATGAATTTCTCAAAATGTGAACTTGGATAACTCAACCATGATTAACAAAGCCTCTCTCCTTGATTAGTCTCTTCTTCGTGATGACTTCATCGTATAATCTCTGTGTGTCAAAGTTGATAAACTTTTTTATATTAAAAACTCCATACCTTAAAGTATTTCTGGAATTGGAAGCTATGGAATTCAAAATTAGGAAGTTTCTGGACGTCCAAGGCAATTTTTAAGACTTTAAAAACACCTCTCGACGACTATTTAAGAGAAAAATCTCTCTAAAGTTTGCCAAAATAATTTTGCACGTGGAAAACTGTTCGGGACGCCGTTGGCACTCCCGATGATGCTATCAATGTGATGGTCCAATAGGCGGGTGCCGTCGATGCCCATTTTGGCGTCGTTAGACCCAGAGGCCAAATTCACGTCTATAACCTGTTTTGTTTGATTTGATTCCAAATTTTCCTCCAATACCAATATTTGTCTTAATTTACGATATATATAACTGTGTAGGACTTAAAAATACTTTTATTTCTTAAAATATAAACACACTTATTAGACGAAACAGTAATATATAGATAGATAGATTCACATATAGGTTGCTACCCACAAAACGCTTAGTTTAATGTTGTCAGCCCGACATACCATTTGTTTAGTTGGTTTGACTTAATATTAATTTTTTTTTAAATTATAGTATGTGTCATTCATACTAATGTTTCAATCGATGCCCATTAACTTTAAATATTTTCCAGATTTAGGATCCTTAAAAACAACAGTTCCATAATGATGGACTTTAATTACTTTAAATGGTCATAACCATCAGGAGTTTAGTTTTCCTGGAAATAATCTCAATATAGTATTATACAATAGAACTTCTTATCTAGTTTCAAACTTCCTCTTAATAATCTTCCGATCATGCCATATTTTTTATTTTCTCTTTATAGATTTTTGTATTATCATATGCTTCATTTTTAATCTTCTTACGTTCATTGAGTTGCATTAACCTTTTATCTCCAGCATCTATTGAATTAAAATTAAATTCCTTAATAGCCCAAAATGTTTTATGCTCCAATTACACTGATAAGTGGCATGTTTTTCCAAAAATAAGTTTGTATGGAGACATTCTTATAGAAATTTTATAAGCAGTTCTGTAAGCCCATAATGCAGTATCTAATCGGCAGACCAATCCAATTTATAGGGATTTACAGTTTTTTCTAAAACATTTTATTTCAAGATTTGATATTTCTGCTAGACCACTAGTTTGAGGATGATAATTTGTAGAGGATCAATGCATAATAGTATATTTTTTAATTAATTATTCTATTATGTTATTCCTAAAATGAGTTCCTTCATCTATAATAATTACTCTCGGCATTTCATATTTTGTAAAAATATTTTTATTTAAAAATGTAGAAACACTCTGAGCATCACATTTAGGTACAACAACAGATTCAATTCATTTGGACATATAATCAACAACAATTAATATATACATGTTTCCAAATGAAGGCATAAATGGTCTCCTGAAATCTAATCCCCATACATAAAAAATTTCAACTTCCAATGTGTAATTTAGAGGCATTTCATTTCTTTTAGAAATATTTCCTACTTGTTGACATCAATTGCATGTTTTAATATTCTCATTAATATCTCTAAAAAGAGTAGACCAATAAAATCTAGCTTGCAAAATTTTATATGCAGTTCTATTTGTTCCAAAATGTCCTCCAAATTCAAAATCAAGACATCTTTCAATTATTTGTTTAGTTTCTTCATAAAACACACACCTTTTAATAATTAGATATTGACATTGTTTATATAAATATGAGTCATCCTAAAAATAAAATTTTGAATCATATATAAATTTCATTAATTGTTTATTCTTAATATTAGGTGGTAGAATATCACTTACAATGTAATTTACTATATCAACATACCCACGATGTATCTATTTCATCAATACTATATAATTGTTCACAAGAGAAATTTTTTAAAATTTCATTTGCAAAATTAGTTAATATTTTTTTTCTAGTCTAGACAAATGATCAGCTATTTGATTATCATTTTCCTTTCTATTCAACTACAGTAAAGTCAAACTCTTGCAAAAGAAGTATCCATCTAATCAATGTTGGTTTAACATTGTTCTTTTGTATCAAGTAATTGATAGCAGCATGATCTGTATGTACTATACATTTAGTTTCAATCAAGTAAGGTCTAAATTTATCAAAGACATAAACAATAGCTAATAACTCTCTTTCCATAGTAGTGTAGTTAATTTGAGCATCATTTAGAGTTTTACTAGTATAATATATTACTTTTAAAACTTAGCTGTGTCTTTGTCCTAAAATAGTTCCTATAACATAATCACTAGCATCACACATTATTTCAAAAGATTTTTTCCAATTAGGTGGGGCTAGGTGCAGTGATTAATTTTTTTTCAACAGTTCAAATGCTTCTATGCATTCCTCATTAAAATCAAATTTCGTATTTTTTTTCTAAAAGTTGGCATAATGACTTAGTTATTTTTGAAAATGAAAATTTTTTTATGTTCTGCCTGTAGAAAGCAGCATGTCCTAGAAAACTTCTTACCCCTTTGACCGTAGTCGGTGCTGGTAATTTTTCAATAACTTGAATTTTTGCAGGATCTACTTCCATGCCATTTTCAGAAATTTTATGCCCAAGTACAATTCCTCCTGCAACCATAAATTGATATTTTTCCCAATTTAGTGCTAGGTTGATTTTTTCACATAATTCTAAAACTTTTTTTAAATTATTTAAACATAATTCAAATGAAGTCCCGAACACAGAGAAATCATCCATAAATATTTCCATTCCATGTTCAATCAAATTGCTAAATATTGATATCATACATCTTTGAAATGTTGCAGGTGCATTGCATAGTCCAAAATACATTCTACGAAAACCAAATGTTCCATAAGGGCTTCTAAATGTTATTTTATCTTAATTCTCAAGAGAAATTGAAATTTGATAATAACCGGTATATCCATCTAAAAAGCATTATTATTTGTTTCCAGCCAATCTATCCAACATTTGGTCTAGAAAGGGTAAAGGAAAGTGATCTTTCCTGGTGGCCAGGTTTAATTTTTTATAATCTATACAAATTCACCAACCAGTAACTTGTCTTATTGGAATTAATTCATTTTTTTCATTTACTTTAACGGTCACTCCTCCTTTCTTTGTAACACAGTGAATTGGGTTTACCCAAGCATTGTCTTAAATAGGATATATAATTCCAGCATCTAACCATTTTAAAATTTCTTTTTTAACAACTTCTTTCATTATTGGGTTTAATCTCCTATGAGGATCAGTTTTAGGTTCGTATAGTTCATCCCATAGAATTTTGTGCATACAAATTGAAGGACTAATTCCATTAATATCTGCCAAAGTCCATCCAAAACCCTTTTTATATTTTTTTAAAATTTCTATTAATTTTTGTTCTTGAATTTCAGTTAACTCAAAAGATACAATAACATGTAATGCAGATAAATCTTCTAAAAACACATATTTTAAATAAGCAGGTAATACTTTTAGTTTAAGTTCAGGTGGTTCAATATTTGAAGGAATAAGATTTTTCTTATCATTTTCCAAAAAATCTATATTTTCAAATTTGTCTTGAATATAATCTAAATTTTCTTTTTTTATTTCATCTTCATTCTCAATAAATTCTTCTTGCTTTAATTTTTCCTTAAACTCCTTCTTAAATCGCTCATTATTTAGATAATCAGTGACTTCTATCCTAAAACATTCATTGTCTTTTTCTATTGTAGGATATTTCATAGCTTTTGCAATATTAAATGTTACTTCTTGATCATTAACTCTCATTATTAATTCCCTTTTTTCCACATCTATCACAGCTCTCCCTGTTGCAAAAAATGGTCTCCATAAAATAATAGGAATCTCTTTATCTTCCTCCATATCAAATACTATAAAGTCTACAGGAAAAATAAATTTATCCACTTTTACCAATACATCTTCTATAACTTTTTTAGGACAAGTTATTGATCGATCAGCTAACTAAAGAGTTACAACAGTAGAGGAAATCTCTCCTAAATCTAAACATTAAAAAATCGATAGAGACATAAGATCGATACTCACTCCTAAATAACTTAAGGTTTTCTATAAAAGTTTTCACCAATTGCACAAGGTATAGTAAAACTATCAGGATCTTTTAACTTTTCAGGAAGCTTTTTCTTGATAATAACGCTAAACTCTTCATTAAGTGAAACAGTCTCAAGATCTACAAACTTCCTTTTCTTGTTTAATATATCTTAAATAAATTTCACTTAACTTGGCATTTGTTCCAAAGCCTCAATGAAATGAATGGTTATCGTTAATTTTTTAAGGATTTCCAAAAATTTTGTAAATTATTTGTCTTCGTTCTTCTACTTTAGTCGTTGAGGAATGGAGGTAATGATTTTTCTAAAGGAACTTGTGTTTTTTTTTCATTTTCATTATGGTCACTTTCCATCTCTTCCTTCTCATAATCAACTTCAGTTTCTCTTTGGATTCTTGTTTCAATTTTTTTTCCACTTCGTAACTGAATTGCTTTAATTTGTTCTTTATTTTGATCTTTGGGATTAACTTCCACAGTACTCGGAAGATTTCCTGAAGGCCTGTTAGTAAGTGCAGTAACAATATGTCCTAATTTATTTTCAATATCTCTAATAACAACCCTTTGATTTTGAATTTGATTTCCTATATTCAACATTACCTCTTCGATCGTTAACTTCTTTTCTTTAACTTGTGGGTTAGGGTTATAGTTAAATTTAGGGAGATAATAAGGTCGATAATTAGGATTTCCTTGATTATATAAATTTTCTGAGGGGTTCATTGAATTTTTATAATTATTCTAACTAAAATTAGGGTGATTTTTCCATCCAGGGTTGAAATAGTTAGAATAGGGATTGTTATTTCGATTATTAATAGCATTTAAAGTCTCATAAGATGATTGAGTATCAATTATCTGTCATAGTGAATTTTTCTATAATGTTGGTGGTATTTGAGAATAGTTCACTCCAATTTGATCAATTTTTTTCGATATAACAGCAATTTGAGATGCTAAAATAGATATTACATCAGATTAATGAATACTAGCTACTCCTCTAGGATTTACCCATTCAGAGGGCCGCTGAAAATTGTTAGTAGTCATTTGTTTTATTAAATAGTATGTTTCATCAAAAGGTTTTAACATTAACAATCCACCAGCAACAACATCTATAATAGATCTAAGAGATCCTACTAGTCCATTGTAAAAAGTTTGAATTATTAACCAATATGGTAAAGCATGGTGTGAAAATTTTCTAAGGAGATCCTTACATCTTTCCCATGCTTCATATATCGATTCTCATTCAAACTGACAAAAAAATGTAATATCATTTCTAAGCTTAGCGGTTTTCAAGGGTGGGAAATATTTAGCCAAGAATTTTTGTGATAGTTCTCCCCAAGTTCTAATAAATCCAGGTGCTAATGAATTTAACCAAGCTTTGGCTTTATCCCTTGATGAAAAAGTCTAAGCCTAACAACATCATTAGACACTCCGTCATATTTAAAAGTAGCACAAATTTCAAGAAAACTAGCAAGATGTAAGTTGAAATCTTCAATAGGTGTTCCTCCAAACTGATTATTTTGTACCATTTGGATAATAATAGGTTTAAGCTCAAATGAATTAGCAGCAACATTAGGATTTTGAATAGTTAAGTGAAGTTCATCTGCTATTGGATTAACATAATGTTTTAAAGTTATTTGTCAATTTTCATTTATTTGATTATCTAAGTTATTCGCCATTATGTTCAATTTTTTAAGTTTTTTTTTGTTGTTTTCAAATTGTTCTAATAACACGTTCTAATTCTGAATCGTAAGGAACTAAACCTTCAGATCCAATATTT